>APFE031709435.1:159317-231967 GCA_000404065.3 Pinus taeda
GTTTTACATGGAAAATGAGGTGAAAGAGAGAGATAGGTGATGAAAAAAACAGTAGATAATAGTAGATGATGAGGTGTAGGTTAGAGGCTCTACAAGAAGTTCGGTGACTCATCTAACTTTGCTGCATGGAAAATCAAGTTGGAAATCATCGCTGATAACAATGATGTTTTGGAATACATTCAAGGAAAAGTACCTGAACCTCCAGAGAATGCTTCCGCTACTGCCAAGAACAAGTACAAGAAAGGTGAGTTAAAAGCAAAGCAAATTTTAGCTGATGGTTTACAAGATCATTTACTTGCATATGTTGGAAATTTGAGGAAGTCTAAGGACATTATGATAAGATAGCCGACATGTATGAAGTCAACAATTTGAATGAAATCATTTTCTTGAAAGATCAACTCAAAGATATGAAGATTAACAAAGGAGAGTCTGTGCAATCCTACATTATGAGGATATCTCAACTTAGAGATCAATTGCAAAGAGTTGGAGAAACTGTGTTTGATAGGGAATTGGTGACTGTAACTCTTAGAGGTCTCCCTACCATTTGGAAAATCTTCATTACTACTATAAGCAACAACAACACCTTCCCATCATTTGATGAGATTGTTGAAAAGCTCACTCAAGAAGAATCAAGGATGATATCAAGAGGAAGGATTGAATAGCATGAAGAGGGAGGAGGGCCTATTGCATTTGTCACTCAAAACAAGAATAAGAAAGGAAAAGGAGGTCCATCAAATTCAAGAAATTCTCCTTCGTGAAATACAAAGAGAAGGAATGATAGAGCATCATCTCACATTGAATGTTATATTGTCACAAGAAAGGTCATTATGCTCGAGATTGCCCCGAGAAGAACCATGGTCCATGCTACAACCAATGTTGCATGAAGAGGGGACAAAACCAGGACGTTTTTTGGAAGTGGGGACGCAAAAGCGTCATTTTCCAAAAATCTAGGAAGCGAAGCATCTGCTATATATATATATTATATTTTTTGCATTTTTTTAATAATTTTTTTGGAAGCTTGACGCTTCGTATGACCGAAGTGTCGTCCGAAACGCGTTTCGGAAAAACCGAAACAAGGTTCGGAAAAATCGAAACACGTTTCAGGCACACGCTTCCTAAAATTTCCAGGAAGTGTGTTTATCAGCCCGAAACACGCTTCAGTTCTTCCGAAACGCGTTTCGGACAATGCTTCCCCCACACATCCGTATGGATCGCAGATCGGGGTTTTGATCCGGCCGAGGGGGTGGGGGGGGGGGACGTTTCCTGCAACACTGGCTACAACACTAGAAGCAACAACAATAGGTTTGATGATCGAAGAAGAAGAGATGACCGAAGGAATGATCAAAGAAGAATAAGAGATGCTCCACGTGATCATGAAGAAGATCATCGTCCTCAAAAGAAGTCAAGATACTCTAGGTATGAAAGTAATGTTGGGAATCAATCTGAATATATTCTTATTTCTGCTCCCACTAGTTTTTCTCCCCGGGATTCGTGGGATAGTGGGGCCACTCATCATTTCTCTGGGTACAAGGAAGTTCTCTCCAATTAGGTAGAGAGGGTGTCAAATTTAAAAATTATTCTTGGAGACAACTCTACTCATCCCGTTAAAGGCTTTGGGTCTGTAGAATTTCATTTGGATTTTAGAGAATCTGTTTTGCTCCATGATGTGATGTATGTGCTGAGATTGAAGAAGAATTTGGTATCCATCTTCTTTGGAAGACAAAGGGATGAGGGTTGCCTTCATCAAGGAAAAGGTTCTTACTTGGCCCGTTGGATCACCTATGAGAGATGCATTCACATTGGGATTGAGATTTGAAGGATTCTGTAGAATCACTGGTAGAGACCTCTTCTAGCATTGGTCCATGATACTAATCATCTAAACGAGCTATGGCGCAAAGATTGGTCCATCTACATTATGATGCTCTTCCGAAATTGAAGAAATTGGTCTCTAGTATTTTCAATGTTTAATCCCAACATGATGGAGTGTGTCGAGGTTGTGCCAGTGGAAAGAAGACAAGGGGACCATTCCCCTCTAGCGAGATCAAGACGAATGACATCCTCCATCTCATTCATTCTGACATATGTGGTTTGATGCCTGTGCATTCTATTGGTGGCCATCTTTACTGTACCACCTTCATTGATGACTTCTCAAGAAAGGCATGGATATATTATATTTGAAGCACAAGGATGAAGCCTTCAAAATGTTCAAGGAGTTCAAAGATTTGGTCAAAAATCAAATAGGGAAGAAAATCAAAATATTCAGGTTTGACAACGTTGGAGAGTACATTTCAAATGAGTTCATCGATTTTTGCAAGAAGGAAGGTATCAAGAAAGAGATGATTGTGACCTATAATCTCGAACAAAATGGGGTAGTTGAAAGAAAGAACAGGTCTATTGTAGAAGTCACTCGTGCCATGCTCCACGATCAAAAGTTGTCGAAGTTCCTTTGGGGAGAAGCAACGAATGTTGCCGTATATGTTCAAAATAGGGTGCCTCATCAAGGATTGGAGAACAAGACCCCCGAAAAAGTGTTCACGTGTGTCAAGCCCGATGTCGGCCATCTCCGTATCTTTGGCTGCCCTGTATATTTCCACGTGTTGAAGGATAAAAGAAACAAGCCGGAAGCTATGGGAAGAAAAGGTACATTTATTGGATATTGTAAAAACTCTAAAGCATTTAGAATATATATTCTCGGTCAAAGGGATGGTTGAAATTAGTAAGGATGTAATGCTCAATGAAGCTGTTGCCCTTAGGAAAGTTAGGGACCTTTCTCTGCCTCCTTTTGAGAAAAAGAATGATGATATGGATATTTTAGATGGTCCTTCCATGCTTGGATCTGAGAGAGACATTGTTGATGATGCCATGGAGCCCATGGATTCCTTATATCCTCCTCCATGTGATCCTCCTGCCAGGAAGAGTCCACTTTGGCTTTGTGACACATTACAGGATGATGAGAGACGTGTTCTCGTTCAAAGATCATTTAGAGAAAGCAAGAAGCCATGTAGATACTAGGGATATGTTGTAGCTATGAGCACTATGATTCAAGTCGAACTATGAAAATTCTATCACTGCAGCAACTGATTTACTTTTCCTACTTATTTCATCATAAATTATTCATGAAATTACTTCAACAAACATTAAAATAAATATTGCTGCAGATATCACACCGTAATACAGAAACAAACATATGCACACATTGACATAGTTATTTTGGACTAATGTACCTGGAAAAACCCAATGTGGGAAAACCGGTGCAGCAAGGGAGGATTTTATTATTCAACAATTTTCTAGTACAACAGGGTGCCAAACTAGCTTACCCACAGATAGACAAATTTCCATCCCTTCTTCTGAAATGCTCTGCGTCAGCCTGAAACCCTTTGCGTCAGCCTGAAACTCTTTGCGTCAGCCTACTGAGGCTCTGCGCAGCCTCTCTGGCCTTTTGCGTCACTCTTGCAGCCTCTGCATGGATGACGCAGGCCCTTCTGGCTTTGTACAATCTCTGTTGCCTCTGCATGGCTTCCTTTGGCTCTGCGTCTGCCTCTTCTGTGTCTGCACTAATCTCCTGTTTCTCTGTTCCGTACTTGCTGCCTCCTAACTGCTCTCCAGACCATTGGTTCAATTTCTCAGGAAACCCCACTCCAGAAATTGAACTGATTGGTCTCCCTTAGTATGTTCTCCAAGTGATCCTCAAGCCTCCTCTTATACTTTCCTCGTTGATAAATCAATGGCCAAAATTAAGTCCCCAATCAACGACTAAGATTAGATCTGGCTTGATCCATGTCTTTTGAACCATTCTAACACAAGTTCATATTAATACACATTAATATTTTATTTTCCATAAGTTTAGACTTAAGGACTGCATTAAAAAATATTAATTATTTTTATATCCCCTGATCTATTTAGAATTTGTCCAAACCCTTTCTGGGTATTGGAGATCTTATGTGACCCAACCTCTACACCAAATTTCATGGT
Organism: Pinus taeda; assembly: GCA_000404065.3. Lineage (NCBI taxonomy): Eukaryota > Viridiplantae > Streptophyta > Pinopsida > Pinales > Pinaceae > Pinus > Pinus taeda. The sequence goes on from APFE031709435.1 coordinate 163,290, forward strand.
TAAGGCACATCCGATGCTACCCCAAATCAACACGAACCTCCCACATTTGAAGAAGTTGTGAAAGAACAAGTTTGGAAGGATGCTATGACCGAAGAATATGAATCAATAATGAAGAATGACATATGGGATGTTGTGCTGAGACTAGAGGGAAAATTTGTGGTAACTTCAAAGTGGCTATTCAAGATCAAACATGGAGTTGATGGAAGCATTGAGAAATATAAAGCAAGGTTCGTGGCTCGAGGATTCTCCCAGAAAGAGGGAGAAGATTATGATGATATATTTGCACCTGTGGCTCGATATACAACCATTTGTTCAATAGTTTCTCTTCCCACAAGTCAACGATGGACCCTGTTAGCTCTGCTAGTCAATGATCATTTTCTGAGGTCAGGAACAGGTTTGATCTGCTTGATTATGCGCAGAAGGACTTCACACAGGTCGCTATCTCCTTCCTTCCCCTATCCCGCTTATCCTCCTTCAGTTTTGTTCCCTCTGCTTTTCATATAAACTCTATAAAATCACCCTTTCAAACCTTAAAACACCGGGCGCTTGACCCACGAACCTGAGCCCATGTAACCCTCCGCCTTAATTCCCACAGTTGATCGCACATCACCCGATTCGACGGTCCCCGCCCGAACAACCTGCATCGCTGCTTCCTCCACCATCTGATCTACTCTGCTGCGATCGAACGACGTTCGCACCTCCTGATCCCGCAAACTGCTCACGCTTTAACCCGCGGGGAAAGCAATTTCCCTCTCGTCACATCTGCGACCTGTCGCACGCCTATTGCATCGCTTCCCCACGTACAAATACTGCTCGACCCTCTTAAGCGGTGCGGGGAACACCGCTTACCGCCCATCGTACCATTCCTGCCTGTTAAACCCCCGCGCACATTCGATGCCCGATGATCGTTGGATCTGCCCGTATAAGATCCGACAGCCCTCATTCATCCCGTTGACACATCTCCCGATACTTCTTATCAAGAGCTCTTTGCCGCCCATCCATGCGAACCAACGCCTGATCTTCTTTCTCCATTCACCCGCCATGCAATCCTCTTATCCTTGACCTGTACCATGCAACCGAAGGACGAAGGTGGCCAGCTACTTGTACCCGACAGTTATTCTTCAACAACTGCATTCAAGAAAGGATGGCCGAAGGATGAAGCGGTACAAAGCCTCGAGCAGTTAAAACATTTATCAGGCATGGAATGTATCCAGATTTCACTCCACCTGCTCGAAGAGTACAACAGAATATCAGAAAAGATCAAATTCATTCATTGAAGTAGCAGATCATAGTAGAAGCCCATTTTAGATAGTTAATGTGGTTGGTGGTCCATTATGACCCCTCCACGCATAGAGCAACAGAGCAATTTTGTAATTAAACTCTATATATATATATCCAAAAACACAAATGTGATGAGGGTTGATGGTTTTGGTTTTGATGTAAGGTTCAACTTTTGGAGACTGTAACTACTGTGATACTTGCAGCGTCTGGTCTTCATTTTTAGCTAATACAAGCTTCTTTTGCTGTTAATTGCTCACTTTCCACTTCTTCTTTGTTTTAGGCTGTGCCTGTTATGCATTTATTCATGTTGTCTTGATATTTAGCATTAGAGTGGCTGTCATCCCACCTCTGTGTTAGAATCTTGTATGTATTATTGAATGTGTTATGCAGGTTTCTTTTTACTTAGTGCCAGAGAGCTGTCATCCTGTCTGTGTATTGAGAAATAGATTTGCAGACCTCTCACTGGTTGCAGCCGGCCATCACAGGGTCCTGTGCATCTGCTAGTGTGGTCAGTATTCTCCATACTCATCTAATCCTTAAACATGGGTGTTCACCCATGTTTGGAGTTAAGCATAGTAGAAGTGGTTATCTGGCTTGAATATGCATCATACCTTCCATTCATCCATTTCCAACATTTTGTTGAGTTTGTAATGTTCCCAAGCATCTTTGAGATACAACCTAGGAGAGTTTCTTGGGGTGATAACAGAGCCTTCATCAGATGGACGCAAAGACAACATTCCTTCATGGCATGTTACAAGGAGAAGTGTATGTTGAGCAGCCACTGGGATTTGAAGTAGAGGATTGAAAGATGCATGTTTGCAGGTTGAATAAGGCATTGTATGGTTTGAAGCAAGCCCCCAGAGCATGGTACATCCGCATAGACAGTTATTTGGTGAAACTAGGATTCACAAGAAGCAATGTCAATCCCAACCTCTACTTCAAGGTAGTCTAAGGCATGTGTTGATTTTGGTTTTATATGTTGACGATCTATTCTTGACAGGTAGTGAGCCCTTGATGACCGAGTGTACGAGGGAGTTAGCCTCTGAATTCGAGATGAAGGACCTTAGACTCATGGACTACTTCTAGGCATTGAGGTGTGGGAAAGGCCCGATGAGATTTTCCTTTCACAAGGAAAATATGTTATGACGCTGTTGGAGAGATTTGGAATGGCAGAATTCAAGTCCCTGCCCACACCGATGGAAATGAATTTCAAGAAGTTGTGTAGAGAAGTTGTTGGACTTGATTTGGCAAATCGATTTGAGTATTGACAGTTGATTGGGGCTTTGATGTTCTTAGTGAACACCCGTTTGGACATATGCTATGCAGTGAACACGTTGGGTCAATTCATGATCGAGCCTCTCCATGCACATTGGATCGTTGCCAAACACATTTTGAGATATTTGCATGGGACGACCACCCTTGGTCTGAGATATTCTGCTAGAGATGTTCGACTTCATGGATATACCGATGTTGACTGTGTAGGAAATGTTGTCGATAGGAAGAGTACGTCTGGATGTTGTTTTAGCAATTTTCGACTACAGTCGTAGGCTAATAGGCTCAATAGTGCGATTGGAAGGTCTCAACCGCAGGCTATCCTCTTCCTCCATGCGGTTGGGTTCTAGGGTTGAAATTTCACATTTGACTGCAGGCAAGAAAAGTTGTCTCTGATCTATATTGATGCTAGGAACATATTTATGAATGTTGTTGGGTTAATTTTGCTGGTTGATTTTGTATTGGGCTCATTGTACTCTCTGTTGAACATTTTATGACGATCTAATAGAAGAAGATTTTTCAGAGGGTTTTCCCCCTTGTGGGGTTTTTCTCTGGTCTTTGACCAAATCTAGTGTCTCTATTTGATGTGTTGATTGTCTCCTTTATCATTGCATTTACTGTTCTATCTTCAATTACTGTTGATGATTGGAAATATTAATTGTTATTGAAAATATTGCTAATTAGAGAATTGAATTGGGCTAAAATAATTGAAACAACATAGAGTAGTGTGAAATTTAACATATGCATGCTCAAAATTACACCTCTCCTCAACTTTAGTTTAAGGTTGAGATGTATTCCCTAATATAGTTTCAGGTTGATATGTGCTCCCTGATATTGTTTCGGATTAAGATGTGCTCTTCGACATTATACTATTATAGAGGGTGGTAGCTAATGCTCCCCAATGATTATTCTTCTTTAGATTTGAGAATATTTCTTGCAGATAGAGTTGATTAGATATGGGACATGGTATGATGATAGGATACACATTACATGATGTCGTTGGAATTTCTCACTAGCTGAGAGGCAATGTTAATTTGGTAGCTCAGTAATAAATTCCAACCATGGGACTAGATTCTTCTTTTCAAGAGGACCAATTTTGACTATTGAAGCGCTCAATTTGGACAAGGGAAAGTGTACTTAAGAAGAAAATCCCACTTGTGCACATTTGGACAGGTCGGCCCTAACAGGAAATTGGTCAACCTTGGAAGCCTATAAATACAAGTGACCTCAAGCTCATTCGGACATCACCAAGCATCATCTTCTTCTCTTGTTCATTGATTGGTTCGCATAGGTTTGAGGCTGGATTGAGGAAAGCAGTTCGTACAGGTTCGAAAATATAGGGTCCGAAGCTCGCACGTGTTCTAGTGTTTCGGTTCACAATTGCAGGTTGCACATAGGCAATTTTCGACTACAATCACAGGTTAACAAGCTCAACAATGCAGTTGGAAGGTCTCAACCGCAGGCTTGCCTCTTCCTCCATGCGGTTGGGCTCTAGGGTTGAAATTTCACATTTGACCGCAGGCAGGAAAAGTTGTCTCTGATCTATTTTGATGTTGGGAACATATTTATGAATGTTTTTGGGTTAATTTTGCTGGATGATTTTGTATTGGGCTCATTGTACTCTGCTGAACATTTTATGACAATCTAATAGAAGAAGAATTTTCAAAGGGCTTTCCCCTTGTGGGGTTTTTCTTTTGTCTTTGACCAAATCTGGCGTCTCTTGTTGATGTGTTGATTGTCTCCTTTATCATTGCATTTATTGTTCTATCTTCAATTACTGTTGATGATTGGAAATATTAATTGTTATTGAAAAGATTGCTAATTGGAGAATTGAATTGGGCTAAAATAATTGAAACAACATAGAGTAGTGTGAAATTTAACATATGCGTGCTCAAAATTACACATCTCCTCCTCAACTTTCTACTAAGACACACTTTGAGGGATGAAAAATAAATTGTAGACACTCAAAATTCACTTTTCCTAAGTCTATGGGAAAATGTGGCAATAAATTGAGCCAGAAAATAAATAATTGAGAGAAAATAAATATCCACACATGGAAAAATGATGTGGAAATGAGGTGGAAATGTATTAAGAAGTCAAAGTTGAGTTACCAAGTGTTGTGGACTCCACCTAAGCCACAAATCAAACAAATCGAATTTTTGTAGGAGTTGACCACGAGTTTCAATGACATATCCCTCAATTTGTGGAAGTTAGCTCAAGTTCCAAGTGCAAGTCATGAGTTTGGTTTTGAGTTTTGATGGAGTTCACTTAAGTGAAGTGGAGAGTGGTCCTCCACCACTCCACTTCACTCATCCACATGTTCACATCCTCTTCAACGATTGCGTGGGCCTTGTTGTGGCCCAGATTGTACATGCACCACAACAATGCTTAGGATGGGGCATATCACTCTGATTCCCACCCACTTCGTTCTAGTTGTTCCCCAACAACAGGCTATGGGGGGTAGTCCCTATGGAATGAGATGAAGGAAAACAAGTTGGAAACCAACTAGTTTGGGAGACACGAATGAGTGGCCTAGACACTTGGTTAAATTTAAGTTAGATTTATTGATTAGATTAGATTTTTGAGTATGAGACAAGTGCTTTAATGGAGTCACAAATTATTTCTTATAGTAAATTGGAATTAAATAACCGGATGTACACCCGCTACTTGAGATGATTGACTAACTTATATGATATGCAAGTCCTAGGACCTACGTGAGATGCAATGATCTTGGTAAATTTTAGTTATATGCTTGATCTAAGTGTGACCTTCCCTTAACTATTTGAAAGCTGGGCTCCAAGGTAGGTTGTGGGAAGGAGGCCAACAGGAAGTAGGCTAGGGCCTAATTAGCGATACCTTCTATTGTGCTCCTATCACTTGATGCCTTTGGCGTTGCGAAGACCGTGCTCCGATGACTGCAAGATCATCATGTTAACCACCAAAGCATTTCCAAGGCCCCTCAAGCTAGATGGGAAGGTTTTCCCTATATTTCTATCAGACTAGCTTATGCTAGGAGGTAGATTATTAATGCAATCTAGACTTAGTATGCTTAATGCAAGATGATGAGTGAAAATTATCTTTAGTTAAGATTGTGTAAGTTACTTAAGTACATATTGTGAAGATATCTTAAAGCAAGAGTACTTAACAATATTAAGATACAATCTTAAACAAGATAAATGCTTAAAGATACAAGTGCAATCTTCAAGAAATTTCCACAAGATGCTTAACCAATCAAACCAACTTATCCACTTATCAATCAAGATGCCAATATTCCCAAGAGATTTAAGTGCTTTAAGTGAGTGTGAAATTTGAATTCTTATAGCATGTAAAATTACAAGAGACACAAAATGTTAGTCACTTTCACAATATAATGTTAGGAATAGAACATGAAGACACTTAGGCACTTTTATGTTCCTATGATCTTTTGATGAGAAGCAAATGACTATTATGACAGTGGCAAACAATTTATGATAGCAGTAAACAAGTTATGACAGTAGTAAGAAAATGCTGATCAAACAATGCCTATGCTTGCCAAAATATGCCCAATTGTCAAGTAACTTGATTAACTTAAAAAAATTAGATATGTTAGCCTTCTAAGATGTATTCTTCAGTGAATTTTCAGATCTGAAATATTAATTACAACAGTAAATAACCACAGATCAACAAGCTAATGATACCAAAAATAGATGACCAATATGCCCAAAAACAGCAAAAATGCATTGGAACTTGAAAAATCCAAATTTTAGGGCTTTTAGACAGTATGACTTAGCAGATTTCAGAACTGATATGTTTATTACAACAGTAAATCAATGATAGATCAACAAGCTAGCAATACTAACAATAATGCCTATAAATAGTAAATTTCTTGCAGGAGACTGAAAATTCAAAATTTTGACCCTTATTAAGTGTATGCTTTAGAAATTTTCAGATTTGAATTTTTCAGCTATGCGGTAAATTCCAACAAGCTTAAAAGCTAGATCTAAAGTGCTCAAGTGGCCAAAATTCATAAAAAAAAAAAAATTGAAAATCTAAACAATTTTGACCATGTGGCATGTGATTTTAGGGCTTAATCATTAATGATTTGATTGCTGTAATAAAACAAAGATTAAACTAGGGTTTAGAGGTCAAACCCTAGCCTTTAAGCCTTGAAGAAGCACTTGCCCAAATGACCCAAAGATTTTGGATGAAGATGGCTCTTGGAAATTAAGATTTTGAACACAAAATACCTGCAAAACCACTAAGAGATCAATGTCAAATGCTTAAAAAATGGACAAGGGCCAAACTAGGGCTAGATGAGGGCTCAAAGCCAAGGAAAAACGCCAAGGAAGGCCACGAAAGAGGCGAAGAGGACAAGAGAGACTAAAGGCTTTCAGATGAGACCTAAGAAGGCCAAAAAAGGCCAACGCTATGCCTATTGAGGCTAGCGTGGGGGATAGGAGGGCCCTAGAGGCCTATGCCTAGGAAAGGCCCTAAGGCTTACGGTCTAGGGCCTAAAGGCCTAGAAGGGGAGCCGCAAGCCCTTAGAGGGATGTAGCGAAGGGAAGAGAGGGAGAGGAGGTCGAAAAGGGAGGAGGGAGGAGGCCTAGTAGAGGGCTAGCAGAGGAAGGGGAAGGCCAAGGAGGGGGACGGAGGGGTTGAGGAGGAAGCCACAAGGGATTTTAGGCTTGTGGCAAGTGCAAGGGATGCCACAACCCCTAAGGCTCACGACTAGCCCTGGGAGGGCTAGAAACCTAGACGCTGAGGGCTAAAGGAGGGATGCTGAGACTTAGGAGGGAAAAACTGGGGCTAGAAGCCCTGAAAACTTCTTAACCCTTGCTCAAAATTTTTTTATGCTTCAATTCTTCAATCTTTTGAAATTTTTTCCGTGGGTAACCCTGCAAATTTTTCAAGAGGTTAGATCTTACCCTCGAGGGCTTAGATCTAACTCTTCTTCCACTTGATTCCTTGATCCAACATGCAAAATGAAAAATTACAACACCAAAACCCCAAGTATTTACAAAAAAAATCTAAAATCCCCAAACCCCAATTAGCAAAATAATTTACAATATAAATTTACAAAATTATTTTACAAATTATACAAGGGTTTCAAATAGATTTTTAGAAATAATTTTTTTAATAATATTTTTCCTTTGAAGTATGACTAGAAATGCTTCAAAAAGTTTATGCTCACTATAGCCTTAATGAAGATTTAATCCACTATATAAAAACTAGGGTTCCAAGCAAAATGATCCTTGCCCATAATTTGTGAACTTGGAGACCAAGGATTGAGTACCTGCAAACACTATGTATTATATAAAAATAATCACATAAAGCACAACATAGGAAGCCCGTAGTCAATACATACCAAAAATCAATGAACAAGAACACCTTGAGTTGCACCCCAAAGTCTTTTATTTTAGCAGAAAAATAGTTCCCAACGAGACATTAGTTTACAAAAATGCTTCAACAACAATATTCTAGCCTGTTGAAGAAAGTGTTACTAGGTTCAGTCTTCAAAATGACATGACGCAAGCTAATACAAATGATGTAAATTGTATCTAGCAAAGTATTTTGTAAATTTGAATCATGGGTTTCATGATCAAAAATGTATTTGTCTTTGTAGCTCTCATTATGAGCTCTAGGTAATAGGTTGTGTCATTAATGTTTACACTTTAAATCAATGTTTTAAAACTCTAACTCCGACTCGTCTGAGGGTCGATTCCGACTTTGACTCGGTATCAACTCGGCCGGTTTGATTTCAATGACTCAGTCGTTGTAAAAAATACTGTAAATATTTTTTTTTTATAAAAAAAAGCATAATTTTAAAGATTTTCATTCATGTTTCAAAACACAAAGCTTTAGAATATAGATAGAAGACAACATATGATCAAAGTAGACTCATGAATATATCCATTATATCAAAATGGCACTCAGTGCACTATCCAATACATATATGATGATGATATAGAGATCAAAACAAAATCACATAACCAAGGAGGCTAGAAATGGTCTCTACAACAAAAGTAAACTATGAAACAACACTAGTTACCACTGACCAGTACTTCTGGCTACTGCTAGAGGAGCCAACATCATCTGGCTCAACCTCTAAATCAGAGTCAGACAGGGAAACCCATGGCTCCTCCTCATCATCATCTCCAGCTGCAACTGTAGAAGTGGTAGCACTAGTAGGCTATGTAGTAGCTGCACGCTGAGATAGACAAGGTATGCGCTTCCGTCGTGGCTGAGAAGAGGAAGCGCCTACAACTGGAGGACTTGGGGCTGGGCTTGAGGCTGGTACAAGTGAATTTGCATTCAACTGAACATTTTGTTCAAGTGATGCCACTACCTTTAAATCCAAATCAAGATCCTCATCAGATCAAACTCTGCTGGATGACTCTCCACTACCCAATCTGATGTTGAATCAATATCTTCCAACACAATGGGATCTGAATCAGGTCTCTTGTTCAGCAATTGGTGGCGTTTGAGCCGGTGGTTGTATTGGACATAGACTAGATCATTTAACCATTTTTGATCCAAACGATTTCTCTTCTTCGTGTGAATCCTCTCAAAGACAGACCAATTACGCTCGCACCCAGTAACACTGCAAGTTTGACTCAAAATACAAATTGCAAACTTCTACAATTGAGGACAATGGCTACCAAAAGTCTCCCACCATTGTGCTACAAAAAACATAGTAGTTCAATGAGTTAGCTCAAAAAATTATATCCAACTTTCAAATTATAAACAATTTAAGAAAATAAGTATTAAGAATTTGAAAATTGAAATATTTTTTTACCTGGCTTATCTGCTTCCCTTGCAATCTTTGCTAGGTTCTTCCCAAAGGTACCTGTGGCTTTGTTGAAGGTTGTGATTTGTAGGTGTATCTCCAACTGATCACACTCCAATGGGATCATGCAATCAATGCAATCAATCAATCCATCTCTAACCTCCCCACTCAAAGCTTCCGTCGCTTGAGCTTTATAATGATACCGTGGGTTCAAAAAATTCCCAGCTGCATGTATAGGGCGATGGAGTTGATTGTTCCATCTTTCATCAATGATTGCCCAAATGGGCCCATACTGAGCCACTTTATCCTTATATGCCCTCTTTATTTGCTCCTTTGCTTGATCCATAGTCTCATAAATGAAGCCCATAGCCAATCTTTCCCCATCCACCAACTGCAACACCTTAACCAGTGGTTCAACGACTTTCACAATCTTTGTTGCCTTTCTCCAAAATATTTCTTCATTAACTTTCTTTTTCAATTCTTTGCCTTCCTGTTTGAGAGACCACTGGTTTTGATTCCATTCATCAATGAAAAATATCTTTTGCAAGTTTCTATGTTGTGAAAGCATAGATTGCAATGTCAAAAAATGAGTAGCAAATCTAGTGATGGCAGGGCTAATAATATCCCTGCCCCTTGTGTGTCTCCTCATAAGGCTCAAAATCCATGAATGGTTGTAGATAAATTTTGTTATGCTTTTGGCATGATCTACAGTGTTTTTGACCCAATCTAATTTGCCAATATCCTCAAGCATGAGCTCTATGCAATATGCATCACATGGGGTCCAGAAGATGGTTTTGTGTTTTTCCTCTAACAGTTTACCAGCGAGAACATAGTTAGGGGTATTATCTGTGATGACTTGAACAACATTAGCCACCCCCACCTCCTCAATAACCTCATCCAATAGCTGAAACAACAATTGTCCATCTTTCACCCTATCAGATGCATCAACTGAATTAGAAACATGGTTCCCTGTGGGCAGAAGATAAGAAAGTTTATGATGGTATGGTTCCTTTGATCAGTCCATCCATCTGAAATGATGGTACATCTTGTTCTTGCCCATGAATCTTTGAAATCTTTCAAATACTCATTAATGGAGGAAATTTATTTTTGCAAACGATACCCACTTATCTCATGCATAGTAGGGCCTTTGAAGCCTTTTCCAGTAGCAAATATGGCATCAAACATAGGCTCATAATATGGTGAGCGGGAAGCATTGAAGGGGATATCAGCATCATACCACCATCTACATATGTAATCACAAGCAATCTCCCTCAATTCTTTCTTCCAATGGTCATCTAAAGTGCGCTGCAAAATTCTACTAGCTTCAGGACCATGTGCATCTGATGGAGAGGAGGGTGTGACAGAGAAATAACTTTTGATTTTCATATCACCCTTCTTTTTCATTTTACCCTTACCCTTTTATTGAATAGACTCCAAAGAGTGAGGAACATACTGGAAGTTGTTGGATCCATCAGTACAAGGGATAGAAGAAGAACCCTCAAAATCAAAAGGGGGTTGGTAGCCATCATTTTTTGGATACTCCTCTTCCTCCCAATTTCAACCTCTATTTCTTTTTGCCTAGCCTTTTCTTCTTTAAACTTCTCAAAGCTATTTAACAACTCCTTCCTAATCTCCCCAATTTGTGGTGATTCACATGGAATAATTTGGTCTCTAATCCCTGCCAAGTGTTGTTTCAACCTATTAATGCCCCCATGACCATCCTTAATTTTTCTATGGCAAAATTTGCAATGCATTTGACTATCAACCATTTCAACATATGCCCAAGCAGCATCTTTCACTCTAGGTGCCATTTTTTTGACTTGGAAATGAAAGGAAAAAATTTGAAAATGAAAACAAAAAAATAGCATTGCTTCAATTTTCATTTCTTTCACAAAAAACACTCTTTTCAATTTCCAGATTTGCACAAAAAAATAAATAAGCAAAAATAGATTTTTAGATGTGAAAAAATCTAGGCACAAATTGCCTCCTCAAAGTTGCTCCAACAAACCAACTCCTCAATGCTGCTCCAATGGCTGCCCAAGAAGCTCTTCACTCTTGCTCCATGCTTGCCCAAGGCTCCTCACTGCTGCTCCAAAAACAAACTCCACAACTCTTCACAAACTTACAAATTCTCATTCAAATGCAATGAGATGGCTATGAGGAAATGGGAGGGGTTGGGTAGGTTTTATAAGGTTTGGGAGAGGGAAATGGACCCCAAAGAACCCAAAGGCACATTAGAATGGGCTTTGGGGTCCCCAAAAACCCAAGCTGAAAAAAGATGCTTTATGACCGCTCCCACTGAGCCGGCCGGGTTGTTACCGTTACTGACTCGGCCGACTCTGTAACAACCTGACCGACTGAACCAAGCTGGCTGCTGAGTCAACCCGGTAACTGACTCGGCCGACTTGGTAACAACTCGGCTGCTTGAACTGGGCTGGCCGCCGAGTCGACCCGGTGACTGACTCAGTAACGACTCGGCCGACCGAACCGAGCTGGCCGCCGAGTCGACTTGGTCATGCAATGACTCGGTTTGACTTGGCCGTTTCAGAGTCGATTCGGCTGATTTTTAAAACAATGCTTGAAATGTACAAGTATGACTCCAAGATCAAGGGAAAAATCATGTGGCAAAGTCTCCTTGAAAGGGAAGATCAAAAGGGCTACTAAATGTTCCCTCCAAACACCTGCAATTGAATAAATGTATTTTTCGGCATAAAATATATTTATAATTGAAGTATCATGTCGGCTTCATGTCAGCTAAGGAATGGGTCATGTTGGCTTGTTAAGGAGGCCTTATGCAATATAAATAGCCCCCCTACTCATGCATTCAGACACACACTTGGATTGGGTCTATGTCTATGCGTAGAAGGGTGAAGGAAGGATTTGCTTCCTATGCGAAGAACCCTATCAACAGTGCGAGGAAATTGTCTATTCAAGCAGCCACAAGTCGAGAAGCATATGGACTGTTCTGTTGTCCTTAACCACAGGGATTATTGTGCGAGGCTAGGGCATCATCATACAAGCCATCACCACGAAGTATAGTATTCGATCTCAAGTCTACTTGAAGGGTAGATACGTTTGAAGGATAAAAGCTTCCAGATCGAGGATCTAGCAAGCTAGAAAGGCCATGATGCTGTCACACATGCGAAGAATCTGATCCTTGTTAGGGCTGTGATACAGTCCTAGAATATTTCTGTAATGAGGGTTGATTCTAGATCCAAAAAGGTTCGAATATTGGGCTATAGGAAGGAGCCACTATCATAGCACAGTAAGAGAAGGATTGTAAGAGCAAATTGTCCACTTACACGTGGAGAATCTACAGTAGCTTTAGGACTGCAATAAGGGTTTCTAGACACTCAGTTGAAGGAATCAGATCACCCTTGTTGAATGCATGTATTGAAGTGATCTTCTCGGCCAATGAACTACCTTAAGCAAGAGAAGTTTCGAAGAAGGAGAGGAAGGGAGAAGGAAGCAAAATCCTTCATGGTTGGTAGCAATTCAGATCCATGTTATAGCAATAAGAAGAGATTCTAGCCTTGATCTTGGAGTCACTTGATTTCAAGGGTCTTTGTATTGATCTTGGAAATTTTGTCAAGAGAAGAAACTATAAGAAGAATTACCGTGGGTTTTCCTCAGGTTTGGAGAGGTTTTTCCCTGGCTGCTGCCAATATCTTGTGTTATTGTTCTTTTGTTTATTATGCATGGTAGCTGGTTGATGAATTTAATAATCTCTAACATATAAAAGATCTTGTTTGAATTGTCTAAAGAACAAAAATTACTTCACAAGCAGTTATCTAGATAGAGAAATCATAAACATCGCTAGCCCTTTCGATTTCTCAACATGGTATCAGAGGGATGGTAGCAGATCAAGAAAGGGCTGATATAGAACATTTAGGAAGAGGCTAGACAGCTGAAGTTGAAGGCAAAGCAAGATTCAGAATTTGGATCCACATTCTGAAACTCCAAGGTCTATCAAAGCGAGGGATCTATAAGAGGAAGTTATCAAGAATCCTCTTACTTTAGTTGAACAACAGATCCTCAAGGATAAGGCAAGCAGATCTCAGGTTTCCTAACAATTAAGGGTAGTCAAGCTTCTTCAAGGCAACCATCTAAAGTCAAGCTTCAAGGGTCATTACATCAAGTAAGTATCTTATTGGTTTGAGAAAATCTAATCTTAAAAAGGATGTCTTCTTGCAAGGAAAGCTATAAGTTAGTTGGAATTGCCAACTTCCTTGCTTGGAAGAAGAGGACTGATCTCACTTTGAAAGAACAAGAAGTTATCGATTATGTACAAATTTTTTTTATTGCTCCTTCTGATAGTCAATAACTAGCTAAGCATAACAAGAATGAAGTGAGAGCTCAAAAGATTCTCATAGAATCTATCAAGGACTCTCCGATTCCTTATGTAGCCAAGCTTGAAACAACCAAAGAGATCTATGACAAACTGACAAACTTATTCTCCGTCAACACGGCAGGAGAAGGGATCTCTCTAAGGAATGAGTTATACAAAATGAGGATCAACAAAGAAGAAGGTATAACTTCATATTTCACGAGGGTCTTTGAAATAAGAGATCAGTTGTAGGAACAAGGAGAAATCATGTATGATCAAGAAATGACTACAATAATGTTGAATGCATTACCTGAGGAGTGGGGAAACTTTACAGCAAGCATATGGGCCAAGAAGGAGGTATCTTCACTCAATGATCTATGGGCAATATGCAAAGTAGAAGAGGCACGATTAAAGGCCAAGGAAGATATTGTAGTTGGATCCAAAGAGCAAGCATTTGCTGCCAGGTTTAAAAGAAAAGGGAAGTTCGGAAAGTTTGAAAGATCTAGTCACCAACAACATCCCAAGAAAGACATGTCAATGATCCAATGCTTTGAATGTCACAAATATGGACAGTGGACACTACCAAAGAGATTTTTTCAAGCGAAGGAAGAATGGCAAGAGGAAGTATGAAGCAACTCACGTCGCTCAGGGAACAAAAGACAATGAAAAGAAGCCGAAAAAGGATCCTGAGGATCTTTACTATGATCTTTACTATGATTAAAATATCACCTCCCATTTTTCTTTCATAGGTCTTAGTTAGCATAGCATGTTGTGATTCGTGAACATTCTTATGTGTTGTTTAAGTAACTCTTTTAGAGAATGAACTGATTATGGATTTGATAACATCCATGGATGAACTATTGATGAATGAGGATATGTTGAATCCTCTGGAAATGTTGTTAATGGTTATGATTAATGTACACTGTATCTCTTTATGTAAGGATTCTAGGTAGAAATGAAATTTTGATGTGTAGGAAATTCTAAGATGAGAACATCTTGGTTCTCTGAATCTTTGAAGAATTTCTACAAGCAAATATCCTCTGTAAAGAATCCAGGTCAATGGTACTTATCAACTACACTACAGGTCAAAGATCCCTCAAGAAGTCTGCTGCAAGAATCATGATATGATTCAAGACAAATGAGGTATGTATACTTTTGTTTGATATTATAATATCATGTCACATGATTGAGGGACCATGGATCAAGCATGATCAAGAGAATAAAGGATCTCCTCCTTTGAAAGTTTTAAAGATGAAATCAACATAATATGTCCTCATATGGAGTATGAGGTAGTTGACTACAATTAAGAAACTCTGATTGGAAGCCCCTGGGAATGAAAGGTGTAAGGATGATAAAGATCGTGAGATATGCAACCATGATGGAAGCAGTCAACATCCAGAGAAGATTTGACGAGGAAATCTCCCAAATTGATATGGAGACTTGGATAGAAGTTTGAAAGTTAAAGACCCTTGACTACAAATATCTATGGAGATGTGTCAACATGCATGCGGGATGTTGATATCTACAAGGAGATGTCACTAGAAAAAGGCCATCACCAAAAAGGTAATATGTGATTTAAAATTTTATTTTTTTTGGTTTCTGACTGGGTATGTATGTAGGGCCTTGGTAAGAAGAGTTGTAAAGGATGTCACTACTATGTACCGCAAGATACAGAGCAATCATAGCTGAAAGAAAGGTGGAGTTAGATGACCCTATGAAGGAAGCCCCAGATGCAGATCCAAGGAGAATGCTTTCCAGGAAAGAAGGAATGACCTGATGAAGGAAAGTGATGGATGGCTGAACCCTACATATGAAGAAATTGATGACCTCAAAGTGTTGGATCATCTGTCAACTGGAAGACCCTATAAAGTACTGATGATAGAGTCCCTGTTTAAGAGGGAGCTCTGGAAGGTTCCTATGAGTAAAGGAACTTGAGTAAATTTATGAATAAAGAGAAACTCAGATCTAATTCCTGGGTAAGAGGGAGAGTTAGACACAACATAGGGAGAGTTAGACACAACATTCTTGTCTTCAATTTGGAAGAAAGAATGGAGGAATGTGTAATCATCTGGCATCCGACACTCTTTGAGGATGTGGTAGGGCATCCAAGACAAGAGTGGGCAAGAGGACCGATATTCTTGAGGGTTGGGAACCCAAGATGAGAATAGACCTAGTAGGGCATACTCAGAGAAAACCAAGGTTGGTTTGGCCCTAAGAGAGACAATGATGATGCGTGTCTATCAGTCATTGGTCTCGCCAACATTGTGTGCTCTGATCTAAGTGAGAAATAGAGTTGTTAGTCAAGGCCCTGCTATATGGAAACAATGTTGGTTGAAATGATGCTATAACAAATGGATTGCAAATTCGATCTTCTTATAAGAATTCTTCTGTGAACTTGAAAAATTGTCCAATGATCATGTATGTATGAATACCTCCCTAGTTAAGAGGGAGTGTTGAAGTAAGTGTAACTAGGTTCGGTCTTCATAATGACACAAGCCAATACAAATGATGTAAATTGTATCTAGCGAAGTATTTTGTAAATTTCAATCATGGGATTCATGATCAATATTGTATTTGTCTTTGTAGCTCATTATGAGCTCTAGGTAATAGGTTGTGTCATTAATGTTTACACTTGAAATGTACAAGTATGACTCCAAGATCAAGGGCAAAATCATGTGGCAGAGTCTTCTTGGAAGGGAAGATCAAAAGGGCTACTAAATGCTTCCTCCAAACGCATGCAATAGAATCAATGTATTTTCAGCATAAAATATATTTATATTTGAAGTATCATGTCGGCTAAGCAATAGGTCATGTTGACTTGTTAAGGAGGCCTTATACACTATAAATAGGCTGCCTCCTCATGCATTCAGACACACACTTGGATTGGATCTATGTCTATGCGAAGAAGTGTGAAGCAAGGATCTGCTTCCAATGCAAAGGAGCCTATCAATAGTGCGAGGAAAGGGTCTACTCAAGCAGCCGCAGGTCGAGAAGCATAAGGACTATTCTATTGTCCTTAACCACAGGGATTCTTGTGCAAGGCTAAGGCATCATCGTACAAGCCATCACCACGAAGTATAGTATTCGATCTCAAGTCTACTTGAAGGGCAAATATGTTTGAAGAATAAAAACTTCTAGATCGAGGATCTAGCAAGCTAGAAAGGCCATGATTTTGTCACACGTGCAGAGAATCGGATCCTTGTTAGGGCTGTGATACAGTGCTAGAATATTTCTGTAATGATGGTTGATTTTAGATCCAAAAAGGTTTGGATATTGGGCTAGGAAGGAGCCACTATCATACCGCAGTAAGAGAAGGATTATAAGAGCAAATTGTTCACTTACACGTGGAGAACCTACAGTAGCTTCAGGACTGTAGTAAGGGTTTCTAGACAATCAATTGAAGGGATCAGATCACCCATGTTGAATACATGTATTGAAGTGATCTTCTCGGCCAATGAACTACCTTAAGCAAGAGAAGTTTCGAAGGAGAGGAAGTGAGAAGGAAGAAAAATCCTTCATGGTTGGTAGCAGTTTATATCCATGTTACAGCAATAAGAAGAGATTCTACCCTTGATCTTGGAGTCACTTGATTTCAAGGGTCTTTATATTGATCATGGAAATTTTGTCAAGAGAAGAAACTATAAGAAGAATTACTGTGGGTTTTCCTCTTAGGTTTGGAGAGGTTTTTCCCTGGTTGTTGCCTATATCTTGTGTTGTTGTTCTTTTGTTCATTATGCAGGGTAGTTGGTTGATGAAGTTAATAATCTCTAACATATAAAAGATCTTGTTTGGGTTGTCTAAAGAACAAAAATTACTTCACAAGCAGTTATCTAGATAGAGAAATCATAAACATCACTAGCCCTTTCGATTTCTCAACGTAGCCAAAGATCAAGATTCTAGAGACTCAGTTGACTCTATAATTTATAGATAAATCCTCCAAATGGAAAAATAACGGCTAGTTTCTTTGATCCTTGTCAAAATAATCTTGGTCGTTGATAAACACTTCAAGATCTTTTAACATAGCCTTTGATTTTTTATTTTTGAGGTATTTTCGAATTTATCATTTAATTCCATTTTAATTAGCTTTAAATTAATTATTTTGAGCCAATTTCCTCAAAAATTTGACTTTGAATTAACCACCAAGGTCCAAGGGTCCAAATTTTGTTGAAATATACAATATTCACTTGGTGGAGGACCTTTAAAAATTGACTCTTTTAAGACCCACGAATTTTTCCATTTGGAGAATTTATTTTTCTGAGACAATTTAAATTTGACTCTAATTAATTAATTTTCTTGCTTAGGATTTAATTTTATTTTGCCATAAAAATCAATCAATTTACACATGAGGGGATTTAATATTTTTCCGACCCTCTAATACATAAGATTTTACATATACAAGACTCAAAGAGGGAATACACATTTGGCTTAGACCTTCAAAACACATCACCCATTAGCGACACAATATGATTTAGTAAACCAAGTGATTTGTACTAAAATAATTAAGCTAACTAGCTTAAATTATTTCCAAATCACTTTTACATCAGAGTCGACTAAAACACTAGGACTCACCTAATAATTCGACGATAAATTTCACCCTAGTTTCGGGGTTTAAGTTGGAGGGAAAAAACTCTTTTGATTACCTGTGTCTAGAAACACAGGTAATCAACGAGGTTAAAAAGCCTCTTAGGATGGAATTCATCAGCAAAATTATAGTCTACTTAGGTTGTTACATAGACTCAAGGTTTTACTAAGATGATTTACATTGCGTAAATTGCAGAATGGGATAACCATGACATATGGACTGCTGATATGTGATCCGATCTTTGTTGAAAAAATTGGGACTTCCCCATCCTTGGAACTTTGACAATTTGAGTTCACCTCTAGCTCCATATGGGGACACGTTGCTTCCAAGAAGTAACATGATAACCCCAGAATCCTGCATCCAAGGAAACAAAAGTCCATCAAATAGATATCCATTCAACATCAAAAACATCTTGCATATATTGAAAATACTGCTGGAATAAAAACTCTACTCTAACAAACTGAAATACAAAAAACATAATATAACTGCGTGAAATAAACTATCTAATGACATAAAATAAAAGGGAGTAGGGTTAGAAATACTATACAAAATGATGCCCTATGGCATCAAATGTCATCGGTGAGGAACAATCTCAGGCATCTGTCCGCTCACTTGTAGATCACTTGGCTGCTTTTCAGATGTCCCTTGCTGAAGTTTGACGCTCTTAGGTTAGTGTGACCGCTCATCACTCTGCTGGATATGTTTGTCTATCTGAAATCTTCTTCTTTTTCTGCTTGGTGGAGGGGATGGGTGGTGGAAAAATTGACATATCCCTGATTCAAAATGAGGTGGATGCTCCTATGGCAGAACTTGTTCATTTTCCAACTTTGTTGGGACTTCCACGTGGTACCTTCTTTCTACTTCTCTGTATAATCTGACCATTCCACCTGCTGCTGTGGGGATAGTGGCATAAGATAAATCCATTTGAATGGACCCACCTAAATCAACTGCAAACTTCCTCGAGAGAAGCATTCCCCATACATCTGGCACATCAATAACCGCTATATCCATGATAATGATTCTGTAAGGATAATTGACTAAGGCTACTTGTAAATCTTTAACCAAACCAAGGACTTCAACCTTTCTATAGTCCATTGAACAAATGTTATGGTATGGTCTAGAAATCCTTAAGTTTATTTGTTCCATGACCTTCTTGGTCCATGACTTCGACTTTTTTACCTTCTTGAAATATTACTTTTGAAATATCTTATATGTTTTATGGTGTTACTAAATTTGAATTCAATGTAATGTCTTATAGTGTTATTTTTTTCTTCTTGTAGGAAAATGTCAATTCTTTTTTTTTTTTGTATTTAGGATAAAAGACCCTAGTGATTCCATCCAGGGTGAACCCAAAATAATATCATATTGATCCTCTCACAGTGATCGAACAAAGAATTGCGATATAATAGTATAATATAATACTGATCCTCCCATTGTTTAATTGTAAATCGGTTATGTCATATTGTTTTCTATCCCAACAGTCCAATTTTTCATTTACATTTGACTCGGGAATCACCGATTGGTTAGCAAGTTTAAAGTTTGTATACTTTTTTCTTTCGGGGTGAGAGATAGAAATAATAACATCTTTTCCTGCAAGAGTCCCTTTAATTCTGAATAGCACTGGAGCTGCATTGCGTGAGGTCCATCTGTTGATTTTTGGTAGCTTGGGAGGTACTCCAAGCCCTAGGGTTCAGTGTTTGGAGGTTGAAGCAACACAAAAGGGCTTTGTGGGCTTGGAACCCAAGGTGTTGACTTTGTACCCAAGTATGTGGGGTGAATCTGTGAGGGCTACTATACATGTGATGGATGGAGATGATAGAGGGTGTCAAGACGAATTGGATGCATCGAAAACCATCAAAATTCGAGTTTTTTATGCGAAGATATTAATTTTTGAAGTTAATGAGTGGGTTTGGTCAAGGTCGGCTAGGTGTTTAGAGACCTTGTGACAAGTTGTCAAGCCCACACATGTTTTGATGGAGCCCTCAATTTAGATATAAATTGAGGTGAGTTGAGAGGTCATTTCATCCATTCTTGTGCATCTTCTCATAGGAAAACCATCCTTGAGGCTGCCGCAACACTAGGAAGGGAGGTCAAGGCTAGAAAGAGGACTGTTTGGGGTCTTTCAAGGGGCCGAATAGGAGAAAATAGGAGCTGTTGTGATTGAAGATCATTCTGGGCAGTTTAGTGACAATGTTTATGGGTGTTTCTCCTAACCAAAGGTAGACCACATTTGTTGTTGTGAAGTTAGATAGGCCGTAGGCCTAATAGCTGGGCCGTAAGGTAGGGACTGCTTGATCAGCTGGGCCACAAAGGTATTCTCTTGTATAGGTATGGCAAGAGGCTTGTTTGAGGGCTGGTATAAGCCCATATCAACAACAGATAGGAGCAGAAGGTGTTAGGAGAGGCCACAACTGAGAAGGAGGCCTAGATGCGAGGGAGGATTGCTGTAGTAGTATAGTAGTAGCTCTAACCAGTAGTGCAAACCGACAAGAATGTATAACAACCCATGATATGGCAAGGTATGTGTTTTATTGATGGTTTTATGTTGAGTTGATGCTGGTTGGATCATTGCCCTAGTGTGGATAGAGGTATTGGATATCTTGTGGTTGGTGGAGGGCAACAAGTGTTGAAAAATGTAACTAGGTTCGGTCTTCATAATGACGTGGAAATATGATTTTATGTAATTGATGAAAAGAAGAAAAATAAAATTATTATTAATGCTTGTCTCATGGGTTTCATGAGCAAGGAATTTTATTTTAATGATGGCTCCTATTGTGAGCCTTTACTATTTGTCATCTAGTCATAAAAGTCAAAATTGAGTCTATGTCATGTAAGGAGAATCCTTCTTGGGTATGTTACATTTTGTATGAGTCATTAAATCAGTATGTAAGGCCTCTGAGACCACGCACAAAACAACTCCTTCAAGCCGGCTACAAAATGGAGTAAATAACCTACTCAAAGAGACATGTTGGCTCAACTCTCTCAAGTTGGCTAATTATGAGGCTTCAACTACTATAAATAGGCTAGCTCGGCCTTATTTCAGAGTAGAATTTCAGAGATACAATTCGGTCAAGGTTTGAGATAAAGGGAAGTACGAAGGATCAAGAAGAGCAACCTCACATCTAGCGAAAGGAAAGAAGGAAGGACACAGTGTTTTGGAATTGTTTCTTGGGTGAATTTACCTTGCACTTGTGGCAAAAACTAGGGTTTCTATAGGTTGACATCAGCACATATAAAAGTCACATGAAGAGTCTCTCTACCATCAGTTTTGCTAGCCGAAGTTACAAGTGAAATATCTCAAGATCAGCGAAGGAGAGACACACCAAGAAAGACCATATCTCAGTCTACACGCGTGTCTATACAGTGATTTCAGATAGCTGAAGTTCCAGACCTGTGAGGAAGGTTGAAGTCTTCAAGGTAGCCGAAAGGTGTAGTTCAAGAAGAAGCTTTGACTAGTATTGACTTCATCAAGAAGAAGGAAGAAAAAGGAAGGATCCTTGTGTCTTGGTCTTGGAGTGGCAAATAAGTCAAGGGTCTTGATCTTGGTATTCGTTAATTGAAGTCTCTATAAGAAGAATTTGTTCGGGTTTTCCTCTCAAGTGGGAGAGGTTTCGGCCTTGGCTGATAGCCTATATTTTGTGTCTCTTTATGGTTTATGCATTGGTAGTTGTTTGATGAAGAAGAACACTAATAGCCTAAGTAATAGAAGATCCTAATCTAAAGAAGTAAAAAACACTCACAAACAATTACTAATAGAAGAGAAATCACTCAATTCCTATGCCCTAGATTTCTCAACAACAAGGAGGTGTCCAAAGTAGCCCTAGAGAAGTGAACAAGAAGGACATGGGACAATTGTGAGTTGGGTGAGTGTGGGTAGCCTAAGTAGCTCTTTGATGGACAAAGGAGGCTACTAGAGGAGGTAGATTGGAGCTTAAAGTTTGGCCAGCCAAAGGAGTAGATTTGACAACTCGTGTTCATCATTGGAGAAGTGACATTTTGTGGTGATAGGTGGCAAGCTTCTGCCCTATGTTAGTCTTCATTGGAGTAGCGTAGGAAGACTATAGTGGGAAGAAGATCCTGAGTAGCTAAGGAACAACAATGGGCAATTGTGAGTTGTTCACAAATGGAGTTGTGAACAACTCAACAAGATTCTTGATGTGTTGATGCATTGATGGACAAACGATCAACATGAGAGTAGATTGAATAGTCGAGATTAATTGGCCATATGGAAATGGAGCATTGATAGAGGTAGATGCTACAGATTAGGAGCAAAAGACCCATAGGTGTACATGATATGACAAAGAAGCTGTGATCGTGCACTACATCAGCTAGATCGTCAAATTATCTTGTATTTGTATTCTTGTACCATTGGATATTTGAGGGCCATTATCCTTGGTACGGGAGCCCTAGCTTGTTGTATTATTCAGTTGGATTAATATAACGAAGATTCGGTTATTTTACAATATTGTGTAAAAAAAAGTTATGTATATTTTGTGCACTAGTAGATTTACTGTTGTTTATATTCCGCTGTGCAAAGTAGCTTTATTGTAATTCTTGGTTTGGTAGCATTAGTGATCTAAGATTCTATCTTAGACACTAGGATCATGGAAATACAACATGGTATCAGAGGGTGTTTGAGCTACTTTGAGGGACTTTGAATCATAGTGTGCACAACAAAGTACAACTTAAGAGGGAGTTGGTCACATTCTAGGTTAAGGGCTCACTACAATGTCGAAGTTGCATGTCGATCTCCGATATGAGGACATGTTGGAAGGGTTGTCCAACTATAGTCAATGGAAGGAAATGATCAAGTTGGTCTTGCGGTCAACAAGATCTGGGAATTCGCTGAGAAAGCCATCAAGAAGGCCACTGACCCTAAGGAGTTGGAAGTGTACAAGGAATTGGATACGAAGGCGAGATTGATCATCCTAGATGGTGTGAAGGATTCCCTAATACCTCATTTGTTCGGGAAGAGCACTGCACATGGTACGTGGATGGCTCTTCAAAATTTGTTCCAAAATAAAAACGAGAACTGGGTATTGGTATTAGAGGATAAGTTGAAGTCCACCAAGATGATGCAAGGTGAAGGAGTGACTTCATATCTAATAAGGTTGTCTCGAGTCAAAGATGAGCTTGCTGCCGTCAGTGTGACTATTTTAGATTCTCATATGGCGAGGATTGCTTTGAAAGGGTTCGAGGAATGGAAGCCCTTCATCTAGGGGATTGTTCCCAGAGAAGTTGCCAGATTGGAATAAGTCGTGGGACGACTTCATTCAGGAGGAGTTGCGAGACGAGGATCTTCATTCGAAGAAGGCTTAAGATGATGATGTGGCACTTGTAGCAAGAATGAAGGGCAAGCGAAAGAAGGACTTGAGTAAGATCAAGTGTTTCCATTGTGGCGAGATGGGTCATTTTTCGATGAGATGTCCAACGAAGAAGAAGACGAGAGATGACAAAAAGAAGAAAGGGAAGCAGGTCATCAGTGTTACCACTTCTGCCGAGATAGATAATCTATCTAGGAGATTGGAGGAGGAGAACTTTGCCTTGATCTCTCATTTCTCCCAGGGTACCATTGATGAGGTTGCATGGTACATAGACAATGGAGCATCAAAACATATGACAAAGTCACGGGAGGTGTTCAAGACTCTAGCTGAGTGGGACTCAAAGTTGCACATGGTGTTGGGTGACAAGAGTCAGAAGGAGATCCCGATGATCGAGAGTTGTGCCATTCAGGATGGAGTCAAGATAAGTGATGCGAGACTAGGATGTACTGTTTGTACTAGAACTCAGATATAGTGCGATATTTGTCTCAGTGATCGAGTAGAAGGGGTTTGAGGTCTTGTTCTTGAATGGGAAGGCGAGACTTAGGCCCAGAGGCTCTAGCATCGCAAGTGTGGTGATTGGAGTTAGAGAGCATGGTCTATACATGTGTGGAAAAAAGTTGGCAAAAAATCAGGATTAAATCGCCAAATTCTGATTTTTTGTCATCTTTTTCACAAAGGAAAAAACTAGGGTTAATTCCTAAGAGTCCCAAGGATGGATCTTCCCTTGCTTGGCCTAGATCTTGCCTTCCTAGGCCTAGTTCCACCTCAAAACACCAACAATTTTCTTCAAGAAGGCTGGATGTCTCACTTGGGTGAGAGAAACTATAAAAAAATAAATAAATTGAAAACTCACCTGCACAAATGAAATGAAATTTTCCCAAAACCCCAATATATACAAAATTTAAAAAATAAAACCCCATTTGCTACAAACAAGGGTTAGAAATTATTTTGCAAAAGATATATACAAAATATTTACAAATATACAATGCTTGTAAAATCAATTCTTTGAGAGAATAAATTCTAAATAATGGCATTGTATCAATGTATTTTAAATTTTTCGAAAGTTAGAATATTGGCCACACCTCTTAGCGAAGTTAAAACAACATATAAAATTCTTAGAGACCAAACAAGGTTGGCTCTTCTCCACACTCTGTGAGCTTGCAGCCCAAGAGCTAGTGTATTTGCAGATCTCTATAATATTTCTCAAACCAAATTGTTAGATCATATGATGAATTATCACCTAAGATAAAGCTAAATTTTACCAAATTTGACAAATGAAATAACAATTTATATAACAATGAAACACAATATAGGATTAGCACATAATTAGCACATACAACAAATCAATGGAACAAAAACACCATGAACTGAACCCCAAAGTCATTTTATTATGATATTAAAACGTTACCAGCAGAGCGATGGTTCAATAACAACGTTACAAATTTTACATCATCCACCGATAGCCCAAAATCAAAATATCTTAATATGTCTTAAGAAGCAAAAATGGCTTTTGTTTATAGATAAATCCTCCAAATGGAAAATAATGGCTAGTTGGCTTTATCCTTGTCAAAATAATCTCGACTGTTGATAATAATTTGATTATCTTTTAATCTCTGTCGTAGAAAATATTTATTTTGAGGAAAATTTCGAATTTCTCATAGAACCCATTTTTTAATAATCCAAAAATTAATTTTTTGGATTAATTTCCTCGACATTCAACTTTGACTCAACCACCAAGGTCCAAGGGCTTAATTTTTCTTAAAATAATCCATTTTTGCCTTGGTGGGGGACCTCCAAAAATTGATTTCTTTTTGACCCACAAATTTTCCACTTGGAGAAATATTAGTTTCTCTATAATTATTTTTTATTCTTAAATTAATTAATTTTTCTAACTTAGGATTTAATTTTAATTTAGCCAGAAAAATCACTCAATTGACACAAGAGGGGATTAATATTTTTCCACCCTCAAACACTTTAGCCTTGGTGTCTAAATATGAGGGACCATGAACTAAAATATGTTTTACATCAGATAT
Source organism: Pinus taeda (assembly GCA_000404065.3). Taxonomy (NCBI): domain Eukaryota; kingdom Viridiplantae; phylum Streptophyta; class Pinopsida; order Pinales; family Pinaceae; genus Pinus; species Pinus taeda. Next base: position 188,875 of record APFE031709435.1, read on the forward strand.
TACAAATAATTCAACCCTCAAAGGGGGAATACACATTCGTTATAGACCCTCATGACATTACCCAATTCTGCAACACAATATGATCTAGTATAGACCAAGTGATCTGCAATAAAATAATTTAGCCAAATAGCTTAAATTATTCCCAAACCACTTTTACGAAAACACGATATAACACTAGGACTCAACTAAGATCTTGTCAATGAATTCCACCCTAGCTTTGGGCTTTAAGTTGAAGAAAAACTCTGTTGATTATTTGTGTTTAGAAACACACATAATTTGGTGAGGTTAAAAAACTTCCTAGGATGAAATTTCTTGCCAAAATCAAAGGCTTACCTAGGTGTTGTTACAAAATTAAATGATCATACTAGCATCATTTACAACATAATTTACAGAATTTGGGTTTACAATGATATAACAGCTGGCTTGCTGATGATTTTGATCCTTGGAAAATTTTGTACACAGCTTCCTCAGACTTATGAAAAAATGGGTACAATAGGAACCAAGGTGATGGCCATAATGTTAAGGGGTAGAGTTCATGTTTGGTTTTTGCCCACGTGCTAAATTTTATTGCCTCGACCATCTTTTGCATTTTGTGGTATTATTTCCTTTTGTATGTGGCCATGATATGCTTTTATCTTTTTTTAGTTGCATCAACCTCTGGGGCATCATTCCAGGCCCGACCTAGACATGTGGACAAGGGGAGGGGAGTTCTAGAGCCATGTGGACTTAGTGGTCATGTAGACCCAGAGGGAAGATGATGAAATAGGGCATGTAATGTGCGGAGGGGATTGAAAATTGTGGAACGGGAAAACAAGACCGTGTTACCAAAATCAAGGTTTCCCAAGTAGTGCCCATCCTAAAGTTATAAGCCAATAGGGGAGATCTTGCGAGACTAGGGCTAAATATTAACCCCCAATTTAAGGTGAGAAAACAAGACTACAATCGAAACCCTTCATTCTTCCAAGTCACCCAATAATCCATTCCCAAGTGTGCCCAAGAAAAACAAGCATAAGCACCCGATTGCACAATGAATGACTCACCTTTAGGATTGGATGGCCCACCTTCAAGCATATGATCTCAACATATGGACGAGGGGACATATGACTGGTTCAGGGAGCATAGATTAACTAGCACAATATCGGCTACACTGGTGGTTGTCGAGGCTGCTGGCTGTCAGTTGAAGACAAATCTAGGGGTAATTTTTTTCATATGGGGTCAGCCACTAATGGTGGGTAACAAAACCAATGACAACAAACTCGAGGCATGGATGTGAAATCAAGTGAATGGTGAAGATTGGTAATTATGGAATGGTTATGGACACACTGCTTCAATCCAAGTTTCCCAAGTAGTGCCCTTCCTATAACCCTAAGGTCTCAAAGAAAGTACCACTAGATTAGAGAAAAAGACTAACCCCCTTGCTAAGGTGAGAGAACAAGTTTATAGTCAAAATCAATCAATCATCCATATCACCCCTTTATCCATTTTAGAATACCCAAAACATTAAGTAAAAGCACTAGATTGCAACAATGTTATCTGAACCAGACCGAAATTGGCCAATCTGGCCGCTTTTGGCCCAAAAATAGTTCGAAACAGGCCTCCGAACCGGAATAGGTTGATTTAGGACCAGTTCTATGCAGTTTGTACCTATGCAGGCCAACGCAACATTTTTTCCCTTTTTTTAATTTTTTGATTTTTTCAGTTGGTTGGCCCACTTTTAATTCTCCCCTAGGCTAGCCTAATATTCAAGCCTATAGCCCTAGTATTGCTATGACTCGAGATGTTTGAGAGTGGTTCCAACCTCATTGGATTTCATATGGAGAAAGTAGAATTTTAGATTTCACTCAAAATCCAATAGACTTAATAGTTTTTCAGGATTTCAAGATTGGGGAGACTGCAATGTTTCCATTCGATCTTGTCATGTACGAGGGCATGGAACTATTTAATAAAGAGCACCAAGCCCTCTATGTCCTTGGATGTTAGTTGCATTGGTTGTTGAACTCCTCTATCATGACTCTACTAAAAATGTATCCATCACTCAAACAAAATCTTGACATGACATGCTACGTGTTTTCTATCTTATTTTAATGCCTAAATGGTTATATTGATGACAAAGACCCCAATATAGGCAATGGTTTTGATGATATGTAGGCATTTGTTGTAGCATGATCTTTTTTGGATGCTAGAGCCCATCTAGAGCCTATTTGTTGATGTATTTTCGGTTCGGAGATGGATCACACTTTATGCTATTTTGGTTATGTGCACCCTTACATGCTATGTAAATGAGAACTTTTGCGTATTTGTGTATAAATGGTTTGGATTCATATGGATGCACATGAATATTATGTTTTCTTTAAAATTAGAATATTTTGTGTTTTTGGTAAACCAGTTTTTTCCCGGTTCCTACTAGTTCCTGGTCCACAAGTTTTTTTGGTTCGATCACCGGTTCGGTTCTGATAACACTAGATTGCAAAATGGTCAAAGCACCTACTGAGTGGTAACCCACTTTCCTTCAAGAGGAATTTTGGATGGTGAGAGGTGTATGACTAGTGAAAATGGTGGAGGAATGTGGCATATCATCATGTCTGAGCAATGTACAGGGTTGTTGGCTGGTTGTCCATGTTAAGAGATTTTTTTTCTGCTATGAGGTTACCCACTTTTGGTGGGTAATAGTCCTTAGCCCTTATTCACAACCTACAATAACACATGTAGGTTCACACTTGTGGAGTGCTACACTCCAAGTGTACACATGTCAAGCTCCAAGGTTATGTTGTCCACATGCATGGCTCCATATGGAAGGGTGCTCCATGAGGTGTGTCCATTGCTTCTCCTACAACCCTCCAAAGACTCCAACGAACTTGCTAAGATATGTTCTCCATTGGGTCCACTCACCTTGCATCAACACTATCGCAACTTAAACATCATATAGCCAACTCCAAGATTCCATGCTAACATCCAAGCTACCTTGTGCTATCTAGGGCCCAATGCTCTCATCTAGGATGCAAAATACTACTACTCGTATCTGGAATATTCTCTAAGCAAGCAACCATCTCCACGTGGCCATTATGAAGGTGTCACTTAAGCTGCCAGGAGTTATCCAACACCCTAGAGAAGAATGCCAAGCAAATACCCAACTAAGGTGAAACAACCACTGAGCAAGCCATCTCCAATATGCAAATTTGTCATAGACCATCTCTTATGTTCAAAATTCAAATCGTCACGAACCATCCAGGGGCTGAACATATAGTGTACACCATGTACCCCAAATTTAACAATAGATGCAAACAACATTTGTACTTTAATGGTACAAACTCTTCTTTTCTTCAACATTTAACATTTCATCATAAGCTTAAGTCTAGAGTAAAGGCATTCTTAATGTCACTGACCTTGTGAACCATAATCGATTAACATTGATAAGTGTACTACCATGCATTTGAGTTTATTTCACTTCCATATCTCATGCTTTTGTGGAGCTCAGATTTGAATCACATTAACATGTTAAAAATTAGTTACTGACATCAAGCATGACAACTGACCAACCAGGTTAGGTATTATATGTAGTCTTGATTTTGATTTCACTCTCTCCATCCTGTTATGAAGTTAAATATTGTGATGTTGTTTCAGGTTATCGTGCTGTAATATGTGGAATGGATCCTTTATGCTGTGAGTCAAGTTCTTGGATTGAGAATGCGAATGTTGACAAATTGTCTAGAGGACGTAATCAACCTTTCTATCAGGTGAGAGGGGCATTGCAATTATTTAGCTAGCCCTTTTATAGGATGAATTGTCATCAAGTATCATTACATTCTTATGAAAGAAAAGATTCCTGACAATAGGGTGCTTTCCTTGTTTTAGCTAAAACCTACTTGGTACCAAATAGAAGAGAATACATGTAAACATTCTAGAGTATTTTTAGTTCGTCCAAGCATGTTGGGCTGTTCTTAACATCCTCTACGCAAATTCTTCCCTCTTTAGGAAATTTTCCATAGTATCAATCAAGAAAGGAGCATCAGATAATATTGGATGATAAATGTGATTTTTCAAGTTGCGATTAATTTGTGACTATTTGCATTGTGTTTTTTATAACGCCAATGCTAAATCAAATCTAAATGTTCCAGAAGATGGCTCAAAGGAAGTCTGTTAGCAATTTTAGACCTTGATCTTTTATAAGATGGTAGAAGGGTGATGTATGTCCTAAGACAATGGAGGAAAGGCAATTAAGAATAATAGCGGGGAATGTAAGAGGACCAAGCTGGATTCAGAGAAGCCAGAGAATTTAGCATGTCCCCAGGGCCCATTATTATGTGAAATTAATTTTTGGGCTTTTTTTGACATGTAGGCAAAGAGTTTAATTAATTAGCATGGGAGAGTATGTGTATCAGTAGGACAAGGTACCAATTGCCAACGGGTTTCTGTATACTTATATTCTTGAAAATTTAGCTTGCTTGGTACCTATACTTTGCCTGCATGCTATTCCCATATACCAACCAAATTCAGTCCCATGAGTTGGAAAATGAAAAGTTATATTACTGCTGAGTATGCAAAATGACATTTCTCCAATTGTCAATTCTGTTTAATGTTTTTTTCACCTAGGAAGATTCATCTACAGCCATCACATGGGTTGACAACCACCTCAAATGGATCTCCCAGATATGGGGGCATCCTTCATGCCATAGTGCATCAGGTTTCTCAATTGCATCCACAGCCAATATTAGATTAAATGCATTTCTTAACTTCTTAATATGCCAAATTCCAATATGATACTGTGTTCATTTCAGTGGTATCAGTGGTATTGTTCTGATCTAGTGCTTGGCCACACTTTATCAGACAGTCTATTCTGGTCTTTGGCTAAACAGTAGTTAGCAGAGTTTCTCTAATCTGGTCGTTGACCACCAACCAGCTTTTGACCATGCTAAATCAATTTCTATTTAGAAGGAAAAACACAAACCACTTCCAAAAATGTTGATGAACATAACTTAAAAAAAAGGGAATAGAAAGGCCCATTGAAACAAAATATTTCACTGCAAATTCAAAGAGCAGACAGGGATAGGCTACATGGTGTGGGCAACACATCATAAAATTGCTGCAGATAATAAAAAGAAATTAGACAGAGCAACAAGGAACTGTAGTGACTGTTATGTTGTGAAACCATCATAAATGCCAAATCCATTTGAAAAGACACTGCCCCAAGAAAATTAGTATGCTCCGTGATTTCTCTATATCCCAAAATGCTGTCAGCAGACACAGCTAGCAATCATCAACAGCAAATTCTGTTACTGTCGAATTAGTCGTCAGGGCCAGAAATTAAGACACTTTGTTAAATCAAATTGGCATTGATAACATAATTCTGCTTCCATCACCCGGAAAAAGTTGGGACATTTCTCTGTGTTGGGATTGACAATTTGTATAGTCATTTGTTTATATACATGCATGTGGATTTTTACCGTGATCTGTAAGTGCCCTGGATATCTGCTATATAGGTGGAGCATATTGTTAGGAAGCATAGTGTTTGGATTTTTTCTGCCAGTCATTCCCGGGATCCGGCTATATAATTTTTGGTTAAATTTCAAGTTTTCATTACTGAAGTTTCATTTTTGAATACAAAAATGGATTGAGTGTCTTCAAAAACCCCTGTTGTAGCAATATTTTGCAATCTCAACAACTGATATTTGCAAGTCTAGCAATTCTTCTGAATGTTTGGCCAGATTTTGAAGAAAAACAATCAGAAAAATGTAACCAGAAAAGATTCAATTCACAGCATGTTAGATTATGCTTATTCATTAGACAAAAAAAACATAAGGTTTAAATGTAAGCTCATGCCACTCCAACCATTGTGACTATTTGCGATGTCTTATTAATAAAAAATAATCAGCTTTGGGTGGCTCAAGGGCAACATAGCTGGGCGGTGTTACCCACCACCAATGGGTGACCCCATAGAAGAATTTTTCTCCTAGATTTGTCTTCAGCCCGCAGCCAACAGCTCTTGATAGCCATCAGTGTAGCTGATATTGTGCTAGTTGATCTTCGCTCCCTGAGCCAATTATGTGTGCCCTCGCCCATTTGTCGAGAGTGTATGTTTGAAGGTGGGCCATCCAATCCTAAAGGTATGTCTTCATTGTGCAATTGGGTGTTTATGGTTGTTTTCCTTTGGGCACACTTGGGTATAGATTATTGGGTAACTTGGAAGAAGGAAGGGTTTCGACTGTAGTTTTGTTCCCTCACATTAAATGGGATGTTAATCCTCAACGCTAGTCCCATGGGATCTCCCTTACTGGCTTTTAGCTTCAGGATGGGCACTACTTGGGAAACTCAATTGTGGTAGTGTGGTCCCATTTTCCCGTTCCACATTTTTCACTCCCCTTTGCACATTACATGCCCTATTTCATCATCTTCCTCTCTGGGTTCACATGACCACTGGGTCCAATGCTCTGGTACTTTGCCTCCCCTTGTCCACATGTCTGGGTCGGGCTTGGAACGTTGCCTCAGACGTTGATGCAACTAAAAAAAAGAAGATAAAAGCATATCATGGCCACATACAAAAGGAAATAATACCACAAAATGCAAAAGATGGTTGGGACAATAAAAGATTAGCATGTGGGCAAAAGCCAAACATGAGCTCCACCCCATATCATTATAGTCATCACCCTAGTTCCTAGGGCTCCTTGAGTGCCCCCTCATCATCAAGGAACCCATGCATGTCCCAACTACCCCACCTTAAGAGGCTAATCACTATTTGTATCATACACAGCATGCTCTCATCCCCTAGAGCCCCGAGTAGTAACATAAAAGAAAAATTAATAAAAGGCAAAAGGCAAATGAAGAAGGGTGGAAAAACAAAGGTTGTGGTAACTCATGTACCACGACATGCTCCCTCCTACATTCATACACCCAAATATGTGGGCATCCCTCATCATTACTACCCTTGAGCCCATGGCATTTGACCCAAATACCCTTGTGTCCCAATCCACCTCATTATTATCCACATGATCCTTACCACTTGAAAGATGTACCTCATACATGTTTTTCCCTTTAGGGGCTAGAAACACCTAATAGGGTTGTCTATTAGCCACTCTTATTTAGGGAGGTAACACCATTACATGTTCAAAGCCCCAAATTTGAAGGAGAAACCCATTATGAAGTCTCTTTTGTGCCCTTGAATAACAATTTTGGTTCACTTAGATGCACTAATGAATTATTGTACTTGAAGGTGAGGAGACACGTTGGATCTTATGCATAATTGGTAGGTGGTTTCATCACGGGTTGGGAAACTTTACTTGGGCCCAAGCCCACCAGAGGATCATATTGAAACTTGTAGGGGATGCGTTGAGATCCATGGGACTCCATCATGTGATATGGCATTATCTCATTTTATGGGTTGCCTTAGCACCTTCAACAACTTGTTCATTGCCCCACATTATATGCGAGATGATGCACTTGGACCAATGATGCCCCCAATCGACTTAGCATTGTATATAGGGTTTATCAACTGATTTGAGGCTGCGAGGAGGTTTGTCTCATACTTGAGACATGGGAGGGAAAGAACCATCTTCCGTGCCCTCATTTGGATTAGTCTACAGGTGTATTTTTCATCAGGAGACCCATGAGACCATTACTTGTGCCCCAGAGCCACTTTGGAGCACCACATGATCATTTACATAGAGATTAAGGGGCCAACCCCTTTGTCCATTGTTCATGGAGCCCTCTCCTTCATTATGGCATCTTGAGGACTCAACTTGACCTTTCAATGACCTTTCTACACCATGATTTCATCATTTCGGCTCACTTATGGATGGCTTCTTCATCACTTTATGGACTACTTGGTGGGCTTGTCACCAATGACTTGTTATTTGCACATTATTTTATAATTGTAGAGGCTATTAGGCTAATTCGAATTAGGAAAAGGATCATATAAGTAGATATGACTTTCATTATGAGAGATCATCATCATCATCACTTGGATCTCTCTTGTAAAAGAAATTTGCACTTCTTCTTGGACGAATTGGATGTTCTTTGATGCATTTCGATATCTTTGGAAACTAATTTCGATCTCTCTTGGAGCTACTTCTTGCTATGGCTGGATATATCTTTTGTCATTTTGTAAGTGCTATCTTGTTGAAATTTTGTTGGAATAATGTCTAATGTGTGGAATTATTGCAACTAGCTAGATCTTTTGTGCCCTAATTTATTGAATATCCTTGTAAAAGATTGCTTGATTGCAAATTGCACATGTTACTCATTGAATGGAAATAGATGAATGTTCCTAGTGGATGGGATTTTGTATTGTTCCATGAAAAGCCATAGATATTGAGTAGGTAATTGTTGAAAAGTGGTTGGTAGGGCATAACTTTTTAGCCTCCTTGAAGATGAATTTACCAAAATTTGAATCATCATTGACTGCATAGCCAAATAGGCACTGGTCGAAGTAAAATTGGTGGTCACCCTTCTTTTCCTTCTCTTTTCTCTCCTAAATTTTCGGCTCCTTTTCCTAGATGGCCTAGCTAGGGCACCCTGCAAAATTCCTTAGAGGGGGTATTTTTCAAATCCATTTGGACAAGAATCTGCGTCGATGTCTCCTCTAGTGAATCTCAAAGTTTGGTGGAATTCCCACTGTTAGTTTGCGAGAAAACATGTGCCCTAGTTGTGTCTTTGGAAACCTACCTTGAGCGTCTTGGATAAGGTGGTCTTTGTAATACTCCTAATAATAATAATAAATAAATAATATAATATTAAAATATCAGTAAATAAATAATAAACAATAAGAAAGATATAATTAATAAAATAAAAACAGCAAAAAATATAGAGAAGATAATAATAGTAAATAATAAAAAGAAAAGATAATAGTAGTAAATAAATAAAAATAATGAATAGAATATAATAATAATAAATAAATAAAATAGTAAATAATAAACTAGAGTTCTAATAAATAGATATAAAGTAACTATAAAAATAGTAAGAAGAAGTAAAGTTAACAAAAAGTAAAAATGAATAAAATAAGAAAGAGTTAAATTAAGAGAAATATTAAATTAAGTAAAACTTAAAATAAAGAAATAAAAGTTGGCATGTTGACACATGGAATATGTGTGCATGCAAATACCCTTTCCATTTTGGAATTGTTTGGTCTATTTGATGGGCTACGAGGAGGATGAGATTCATCCATTCCTTCATCCATTCTTTTGGGAAAAAAGTGTTGTGAGACAAAAGATTCCATCACAGTAATACGTTGATTGAGGGCTCAAGGGTGGCCAACTGTAAAAAGATTATGTCCAGCTGAGCCTATGGTTGGGTGGAGAGTCGTCCCCAAAACTTTGTTGTGGTTAACGAGATTAAAACAATGTTCAATCCGGAATCACAAGTAAGGAATATCATTGCTACAGGTAAGTCGTTTCTACTCATGTTCTAGAAAATTCCATGCTAATTAGCTGAACAGTTTACATGTTGATTATTAAGCACTTTGGTTGTATATTGTAATTTTGGGTCGTTAAATAAAAAGTTCAGTACCTTATGAGATAATGTTGAGTGAAATAGGAGCAACTTCCATTGAAGCAATTGCTATGGTGCGGCTCATAAGATATTTAAAAGATTGAGCAAATGAGAGTAGGTGTATGGCCTAATGTTATCTTCAATGAAGGCATGAGTGAAAAAAAGAAAACATGGATGAAACAAAACTACACATGGATGCAAAAATGGAATATCTATCTCAATGCATGTCCCACAAAGAGCAAGGAGCTAAAGGATTTTGTTATGGAGAAGTTTCGTAAAAAGGTATGGGGAAAAGAATTGGGTAGAAAGAAGAAATATTACATTGAGGAATTCAACCCTATGTGTGATCTACAACGAAAAGAGTTCATTGGAGCTAGCATTTCGTGGAGGGAAAAGGTTCTTATTGCTCAATTAAGGACCAACTCACATCAACTTCGGTGTGAAACAGGACAGTGGAAAAGGCCTAAAGAAGCTTGGGAAGAACGAATGTGTACATTTTGCACGTTTGGGGCTATGGAATCAGAAAAACATTTCATTTTGGAATGTGATGCATTCAAAGACATCAGAGAAAGTTATGAGAACATGTTAGCATCAGTTTCTTGGCATTGTCTTTTTAGCAAGGGGATTTTTGGAAGGTTGGGCCAGCTCATCATCATTTGAATCGGAAAAAGAGTGAATTGCAAAAAGTGAAAAACATGGAACTAATGGTCTCATAGACTATTTTTAGTCTCGTGGACCTTAAAATATCATTTCATTTCATATGGTACCAGAACAAGGTTCCAATGCTAGGGCCTTTTGGTTTACTTTAACTAAATGCTAGGGCCTTTTGGTTTACTTTAACTAAATATTTGTATTTTATACTTGAGAATAGTAATGTTTTTTTGTTTTTTGTTTTTTGAATTTTGAGACTTATGATTAAAAAGAAAAAAAAGAGTGTAAATATATACATTTCAAATAAAATATGATGGTAGTTAAAAGTTAAAACATTAAAACATTACAACATAAGTGCTATGTATTAGTCAAATTAAGGAGAACTAATGGCATAATTTTCTTCTCTTATATGTAATATATATATGCTTTTCTTTTAATAAGAATATTCAAAATATTATAGTATCTTCGTAAATCCATAAATAATTATATATCACATGTACAACAAGTTATATTTTATTGCTAGTAGAGTGGTTTATCATCCAGGTTGACCGTATGATTTTGTAAATGCCGCTGACTTTTTAGGTACAAGTTGTGGTGTTATTTAAAACATATTTACTCTAAAATCTTTGAAATAAGACAACTTGCATGCCATAAAAAACAATGATCTCCAAGTTAACTTCGTAAAAGTACAGAAGGGATATGGAGGAATTCCCTTCTAGAAAACACCGTACTACTTGTCAAAGTTTTATCAACTTTGGAGTCTGGACGCCCTTTTCATAGCTTCTTACACTTGCCTTGGCCAATATTTCAAAGATTAAATATATGCATTGGCATCCTTCAAAACGTTTTTATATACTCTATATAGTAATAAACTATATACTATGGATTGTCTTTAGTTATCTGAAAGATAAAATTCAAACCATCAAGGAAATTTTGTTTTTCTTGATGTAGAAGAAGAAGAAGAAGAAGAAATTATTTTAACGTCCACAAGGCTAAAGATAGCCTATGGGACAGATTGCTTCTTCATCTACTTGATGTATTCGGCCCTTTTTCTGTGAAGCTTCAAAATAAATGCTCCAAGCTTCTCAACAAACCCCTCGCTAAATAGATTATCCCAAGACCTAGTTGCCAACATATCTGCATAACTTTCCCTGTTATCTTTGAAGGCCTCACATTCCAAAATGAAATGTTTTTCTGTTTCCACTTTTCTGAAAGAACAAAAAATGCATACTCTTTCCTCCCACACTTCCTTTGGCCTTTTCCAGTGCCCTGTTTCACAATAGAATTGATGAGAATTAGTCTTTAACTGAGCAATAAGAATTTTGGCTCTCCAAGAGATATTGGCCTCTATGTATGCTTTTGGTTGATGACTATGAGTGGGATTAAACACTTCAATATAGTAATTTTTTTTTCTTCCTAGCTCCTTATCCCAAGTATGCTTGTGGAACTTTTCCATAACAAAAGCTTTTATCTCTTTGCTATTTATGGGACACATGTTCAAGCAAATACCCCATTTACTAAACCATTTGTTATTTTGCTGCATCCAAGCTTTTTTGCTCTTGCACAATCTATCATTAAAGACAACCTGAGGCCATCTACCCTCTTCCATTTGCTCAATTTTTTTTAAATACCTTATGACTCATACCATACAATTGCTTAATAGGAGCAGTCCCTGTTTCACTTAACAAGATATGATAAGGAACTGCACTTTTAATCTTAAATTTGTTTGTAATCAAACCATTTTGAATTTTCTCAATTTGTCTCCACTACATGTTGGATGTATTGTTGGCCCATAGTTCACAACCATAGATAATCACTGGAATCACTAGAAGCCCAAAAAGAGTTTGAGTGGTTTTCCAGTCCCACAACTCTGCCTCTCTACACTTATTTTGAAAAGCATAAAATGCTTTCCAATGCCCCAAAGTTCTTTTCTTTCTACGACCATTCCAGCTTAGATTTTTGTTGAAGTCAATTCTAAGGTATTTGTAATCCACAACTTCTTCCAAAATGTTGCCTTCAAAGTAGAACTTATGCTGGTTATGTTTTCTTTTCTTAAAGAAGACCACTACTTTCCTTTTGTTGATATTGACTTGCATCCCCACACTTCTACAAAAATGCTCAAGGGATAGTAAGTGTTCTTGCAAACCAAGAGCCGATTTAGCAATCAGAATAAGGTCATCTACATACAAAAGAAGCCTTATAACAAACTTGCCCAAATAGATACCATCACCCCCTTGCGATTTTAACCACTCCTCAAGCTTGTCGATATATAAATCAAAAAGGGCAAGAGACAGTGGGCAACCTTGCTTGACCCCGATATCGCCTCTAAAACTTTCAAAAATGCCTGCGGAAGTTCCAATTTTGACTTCCACCTCTTCATACAGCCTATGCACAACTGCTCTCAAATGTTTAAGAACCCCAAGTTCCTCCATTTTGTGCCAGAGCTTATCCCTAGGAACTGAGTGAAACGCTTTTCTGAAATCAACAAAGCAACAAAAGACTTCTTCCTTTTTCTCCCAAACTTTTTCAATGATGTGCCTTAAAGTTATACAATGATCAACTATGGAATGTTTAGGTCTAAAACCTGCTTGCCCTCCCTTTAGCACGCTTATCTCTTTCTTCTGCCCACTTGCTAATTTTATTTTCTAGCATGCTTCCAAATAGCTTTGCAAACAAAGGGTTTATCATGATGGTCCTATAATTGGAGGGATTATTGACGTCACTGCTCTTGAAAAGAGGTATTGTCAGACTAGTTGTCCAATCTGTGGGGAGCCATTGTTGTATGATGTTGTTGAAAGATTTTTGTAATGTGAGGTGCAAGAATATTGAGCCCACTTTAGATATATGATGCTTGGAGTCAGTGGTGACCAAGGGGGGAGGGTCAACCTTGGGAACCTGCTCATAGAGTTGTCTTGCATAGTCAAACCATTTAGAAGCTGTAATATTATTTCCAATTTGTATCTTTTTCGGTTGAAGCTCCTTCCAAAATAATCTGGGATTATTTTTCCCAAGGAAGATTAGTTCTTCCCTCCTCGAAACCATGAAATTGACATTTTTCTTGCTTAATAACTGGTTGTAAGCTTTGAGCTTTATGTTATCCCTGTTTGACTCTTTCCACATTCTCTTTGCCTTTTTGCATTCCTCGTCAAACCAAGCATTAACCGGAAAACAATTTGTTTCAGACTTCTTAATTTTTGCTCTTTTGCACTTTGCAAGTGCGCATTGAATTAAATGTGTTAATTCATGACTATGAAGGCTGTGAATTGTAATTTTCTCCTTCTCAAAGAGCCTCTCTAGCATCATTTTGAAGGTATTACAATTTTCTGGGGTCAAAAGAATTTTGCCCTATGGGAGATTTTGTTGGACATGCTGAATTTTTTACTCTAATTGTTTCTTTCCAATCCAAGAGAAACATAAATAAATTCTCTTGTGATCTGATTTGAAGTCCCACAACTGATCTCCAATCAAAAATTGCTCCATTTTCTCACACAAACCATGTGAGCAAATTACATAATCTACCACACTTGCTCCATTATAAGTATTGCAAGTGAAATTACCGGACTTTGCCCATCTAGTCAAGCCATTACAAATGACTAAACCAAAGGCCCCACATAGAGTAAGCAATTGTTCACCAAAGAGATTGCCCCTTGTCCTCTACAATTCTTTCCCACTAATGATTACTTTCTTTTGTAAGCCAAATAGGGTCTCAATCATCTTTACAACAAAGAGTGCTAGCATGCTTACTTGCAGTCCTAACATTGAAATCACCCATTATAAGGACTTCACCTAGCTGCGAATATGTTGCAATATCCGCTTTTAAGGTTGTAAATGGATCTTTGTGGTCAAGCCCCCTACCTTTGTAGATTTTTGAAACGTATGACGCAAAATAACATGTTGCAATTCTGATGTGGTTTCCATTTTATGATATTTTAAACCAAATGAATTGCTTATTTGAGTCTTCTTTTTCTAACTGAATGAGATGACTTTCTTTCTCCCTTACTAAAACCATGATACCCCCATGCCCTTTTCCATTCCCTGCTGCTTTGTTCCACACTGCCATCTTCCAGTATCCTTCAAACAAAGGTGTCTTGCACCCTTCATACTCATGTGTTCCTATGAGACAAATTATGTCTCTATCTTCCGCAATAGGCCCTAACCCAGGTCCTTGTCCCCATGGGTAACCTCTGCAGTTCCAACAAACTAATCTTAAGGAAACCTGGGTGTGACTTGATTGCTATTTATTTTGACATGCAAGACTCACATTTGAGTCTTTGTCCCTGCTTTCCCATACTGACCTTGCCTTTTGATTTCTTGTTGAAGAGTTTGTTGCCTCTTCTCTATTAACATCTTGCTGCTTTGTTTTGGAAGGAGGTCCAAATCGTGCTATCATAGCTTTGCCTTTATAAATCCATGCTCTCTTGCCTTCATCTCTTGCTACCCTAACCTTTAAAATTTCCTCCCTTCTTTCCTCTTGTTGTTTTACAGTTGAATCTTCTTCTAGGAAAAAATGAGAACCACTCAAGAGATGTTGCTTGCTTAGAGTGATATATTTATCACGGAAGCTAGGCATAATGACTTTTATGGGCCTGGCTCTCTCCTCGTTAAACTTACCCACCCTCCATGCTTGGCATATTTGTCCTTGCCATAGCAACTTGTCTTTCAAGAAGTCTCTTGCAAGGTCAAGAGTACATTCATTTTTCCCATAGTCTTTCACCCCTTTAATAATTATGTTTGCGGCCCTATTTTGTCTTTCCTTGCCTTCACTATCTTGCATGTTGTCAACTTGAATATTTGTTTCTCCTTCCTTATTAGTAGAATTGCTAATAACTTGAGCCCAAGTTTTGGAAACTTTGGTGGAATCTTCTTTGGTTTCTTCTCTTGCATTCTCTTCATGGTTGTTTATTTGGGCAATCATTTTCCCTTTATCCTGGGATGATTTCACATTCACCACCTCTGTACTTTCCACTACAGATTTCTTTATGTTTTGCACATCTACCTTCATGCGTTGCCATTCTGTCTTTCCTATCAGGAGAGCTTCCTGTAGCAATGTCACTTATTCTTTTAAAACTTTATTGCTTTCTGATAAAGCCTTGTTCTTAGCTGTTATTATCTGAATTTTATGATCTCTTTCCTGCCCTTTAGCTTCTAAAACCTCCAATCTTTGTTTTGCATTTAACAATTCTTTCACATAAAGATCAGATGACCATGCGAGAGGTGTGGATGTGGGACTATATAAGGCAGAATCAGCAATGACTTTTCCTTTGGCTTGTTGCCACTTGCTTGTAGAGGAGACTTGTTTGAGTGCTTTTTGCGAAGGGCTCGAGTACTTTTATCTTTAGACCATTTCTTCCTTGTTTTCTCCCATTTTAGATGGGCTATTCTTTGTTTTAAAGTGCCCAGATATTGTTTAGCATTGACCCAAACCCACTTCCTAGCTTTGGTGGGGGAGGCAATTTTCACTTGTCCTAAATCATTTGTCTCCACATGTTCTGAAATTTATTGTTCCTTTGTCATGTTTGAATACATTTGTCATCCAACCTGTTTTGAGAAATGCGTAGGTCTATAAAATGCTAAGATTACTTTGCACTGCTCCCTCTTGTTCAGGTTATCGCTGCTCCTTGCTCACTGCTCGATACTTCTGCTGCATAGCTACCTGTTCTCACACTGCTCATTGTTCATTGCTCGCTGTTAATTAAAAATGATTTACAGGTCAAAAGCCATTCCAATCCATTCCATGATCATTGCAAGAGCATTAATCGCTAGCTAGCGAGAAATTCCTTTTATTTTAAGATCCACCCGAAATGGTCGAGGGTTTGAAGCTGCCACCGCGGATTCTTCATCCAACCAACATAAAATTCTACAATATTTGGACTGGACCACTTCTTCACTATATCTTAAAATTGTTACAAAATCCGCCAAGGCAAAACTTTGTGAACGACGCCATGGTGATCTTCATCCGCTAACCTCAAGTCTTCTTCCACTATCCTCAATGTCATATTAAGACTCCCGATGTTTTCGCGCTTCAAATATATAATCAATCGTGTGTGCAAAATCTTTCTGCCATTTAACTCATTGGATCATTATGCTTTTCTTTCCCTGCAAATAAATGAAAAAGCCCTGTTTAACTCATTGGAATGGTATGCTCGACTTTTCATGCAATTAAGTGAAATTTAAATTGAACAGTTTGATGGCATGCTTTCAAAGAATGCATTTCATGTTGGCAATAATTTCTCACATAATCCGACTGAGTTACAATTAATTCGTAAAAAAAATGCGTAGAATATTCCTACACGCTCTTTATGGTGTCGTAGCATTAATGAAACCAACCTGTATTATCTTAAACTTTTTTTTTACCTACCCATGCTTTCGCTTCTTTATTTGACAATCACTTAGCTGGTTTTCTAGTTATTAAAAAAAAAAACTCATTAAATCTACTTGAAAGAAGCTTTGTATACTATTGCCTTTTCATGAATGGGCATTTATGTGAATTTTTATGGCTGAGAGGACTTTACAGAAATGGAATGAAGGCAGAAGTTGGAAAGCATCACGGGAATTGGTACATGCTCTAAATGAAACTAGGGAATTTTTTGTTCTATTTTTTTTAAATACTATTTATGAATATTGTTAAGCATAAAATAATAGAAACATCACTTCCCTATGTCTAAAATTTTGAATTTTTTTGGAAAAATAAATACACAAATTTTATCTGAATGTGCATCGGTTGATACAGTTAGTAGATGTGAAAGTTCGTAAAATTCGATAAGTGGTTGTGACCATTTAGATTCTCACCCTTTAATCTGATTTGGAGAAGGATCTCAGATAAATAGGTGAACAAACTATCTATCAAGACTGCCTTCAAAGATGAAAGGTCGAAATGTCTCTCGATTTGCTTTGCTTATATTATTTCGTAAATCTTTGTTATTGTCTCCGAATAGTGAGTTTGGAGGCAGAAGTCTATGAGGTAGTCTAGTGATGATGGGTTGTAGAGAACAAAGAGGGTTTTTTTTTTAGGGATAAGACTAAGAGACCGCCGCAACTTCCTTGATGATTTGCACCTTTAAGGTTGTTGCATTATCTAGAGTGATCAGGAGTTATTTAAATTTCAAAGTGGATGAGGATGGAAAGGAGCAAAACATGTGGCTCTTTTTTGAAGCATATATGAAGTTAAATTAACTCTGGGAATGGAAGTGGATATATGTAGTCCTTAGGATATATACCCTCAAATATTTTTACTTCTTAGAAACTAGCTCGCCCAATCATATCCGCCAATACTAAAATTCTCGCACGCAAGCAATTCTGACACCCATGCCCTTGGCTAGAGAAAACCCCACGATGGTTAAATCATGGGATCCTTTTTCGATCTCTGCCATATAATGGGATTCAATGTTTGTGGGATTACTACCATCCCTTCCCCTGTCGTAGACAACTTAAGCAAGTTGTTCTTGAAGGGAATTTAAAGCTCTCTTCATAGTGATAATGTCTGTTGGTCACAATGTTACTTGGGAGTAGGAGCGAAAGCGGGGAGCGGGAGCGACATTTCAAAAGCTCCCGGTTTGGAAACGAATCCTGGAGCGATATATATATATATTATATATATTTATATTTTTTATATTTTGATACATATATGTCAACAAAAACATGTAGAATGATGAATGAGATATAAAAAACATAAAAAAAACATAGATTGATCGTTAAACCATCAACCATATAACATCAATCATCTAGAAGTTATAATCTTCTTCAACCACGTCCACAAGTTAGTAACATACAACATGTTGTCGCACAACTTGTCTAGGCAGCACAACAACGCTTAGACCGGGGGTTGTCACCCTGATCCCCGATCTCTCTGTTTAAGCCGTCTCCCGAGGCTAAGGGGGTAGACCCTATGGGATAAAGGAAGACCAACTGTGGACTAGTTGGGTTGGGAGACATAGCGAGGCAACCTAGCACCTTATTGATTTTAGAAATTAATGTACCAGTGCCTTATGGAGTTAATGATTAAATGATTATTTATTAAATGTTGCAGAAATATAAACCATGTAAAACAATCATTTATCATCAAATAACCCAAGCGATGCAAGATGTTCAATAAATGCACAATGCTTTAATAATGTTCCAGCAATTAAACTTCAAGAAAAATCAAATGCTTTAAATGATCATAAAATTTAAATGCTGACGAGTTACGATTTTCACATAGCTAACTTCAAATAAACATTTAAGTGCATTTAACTATAGAAAAGTGGAACATAGATACCACGAAAGACACCAAAAAATGAATTTTTAATTTTTTTGTTAAGCTTTTTAAAATTTTTAAATAAAACAAAACTAGACTAAGCAAAAACTAAAGTAAATGAAACTTAAAATTACTAACACTAAACTAAACTAAATAAAAAAAGGAAATAAACTAAAACTAAAACCTAACTTAAAAATCAAATATTAAACTAATCTAAATCTAAAATCTAATTCTAAATAAAAAATTTCTTTATGCCCTTTTTTTTATTCTTCTTGTTTTTTTGATATTATTTTAAAAAATCAAACTTTTTTTAAAAAATTAAACCTAAATTTAAGAAAATCTAAATCTAAACTAAAACTAAGATTTAATAAGTCTAAACTAAACTCTAATCTATAGGAACCTTTTTTATTTTTTAAAACATTATTATTTTTTTATTATTTTATATTTATTTATTTTATTTTTTGGATCCTCGAACTTAGCCTTTGGAAAAATCACCTAGGACCTAGCACTTAGGACTTATGAGGGGATAAAACATTTTCTAACCCTCAAGATGCTTTACATCATGAC
The DNA here is from genome assembly GCA_000404065.3 of Pinus taeda. NCBI lineage: Eukaryota > Viridiplantae > Streptophyta > Pinopsida > Pinales > Pinaceae > Pinus > Pinus taeda. The sequence goes on from APFE031709435.1 coordinate 207,803, forward strand.
TTTTACAATTTTACATCTCAAGGGGGAAAACCCATTTGACATAGACCCTCATAGACCACCCAGTTCTGTGACAAATATAATCTAGCAGATCAAGCAATTTGAATTAACCTAACCAAATACTTAGGATTATTTCCAAATTACTTTTATATAGACTCGAAGCACACTAGGATTCCCCTAAGATTCTAATGACAAAATCCATTCCGGCTTTGGGGTTAGGCTGAAGGAAAACTCTGCCGATCATGGATCGGTAGACAAAAAACCTTTAGTAACGTAGATTATCACTAGAAAATTAGGTTTTCCTAGGCAATTTACATACATGACTCAGATATGCTAAGATTATTTACAATTTACACATGCAGACTGGGTTTACAACATAACATGATCGGGCTAATGATGACAGTCGAATGGCACAGACACGTCGATCAAGTGCTATCCCTTTTGCGAAAAAGGGGGTGTATTGCTATGGGTAGTTGACACGTAGTGGTCAACACAACATATTGAGTCTCGTGAATCATGATTCATCAATCTTAAAGTTTCAACTTCAAGCTTTCAAACTTGAAAATTCAATATATAACATTTATCATCATTGATCACCAAAGTTGTACTTGTAAGCTAAGTTTAAACTTTAAACTTTAACCATTACAAGAAATAATATCTAACATGAAATGAAATGTTATAAAATGAATTATGAAATGAAATGAAACAACTTTCATGAAGCATCATATTCATAATTCATAATCATTATCAATGAGTTATAAAATGCCGACTTCAAACTTAAATTGTCAGTCATATATTGTTTACAAAAATATCATTATGATATGAAAGAGTCAAGACTCAACAGTTATGAAAACTAATAGAAACTAGAAAAGACAAGTAAATTGTAAATCTATTATCTACTACTACATGTGGCTTTTGCCACGCGAAGTGTCTAATGTATAAGCAGGTCGTGGTGGTCTTCTAGGAGTCTCCCGCACAGACCAACGACCAAAACCAGAAGGCACATGCCCTCCACATGAGGGTGTAGATGGAGGCGGCAACAACAAAGGAACAAGACTCAGAACTTGAGCACTGCTACTGGATGGTGGAAGTGGCATGGTTGTTGCTTCATCTTCCTCTCTTATAAGTTTCGCTTCCAGTTCTTCAAGATGTATAGTGCCATCCTCCAAATTATCATTCTTTGGGTGGTTGTCCCAAATTTTATATGTTGGATCCTCATAAGCCCAATCACAGTAATGACTCAACAACCTCAAGTTGTAGTGCACATAAACCAAGCTTTTTGCCTGGTTTTCATTGAGTTTGTTTCTTTTCACATTATGTATGAAGCTATAGGTGCTCCAACACCTCTATGTAGAAGAAGTATTACAACCTATGAGAGAACATTTTTTGCCAATTTTGGAAAAAGTCCATGGCCACCATATGATTCCCACCATGTGAGAGCATAAAATCTGTCTCTATTTTCCATTGCATGAAGGTACCAAACAAACCAGTGCAACTGAAGTATCCGCCTATTTCAAGACGCACACTAGCACATTCCTCCTTGTCAGGTATTAACTTTTCTAATGCTTGCAAATATCCTGTAGATACCTCTTCATCTATATGGGGTTTGGCCCTAACCCCACCCCCTGGTGCAGGTTGGCCCAACCAAGATGTAGAGTAGTATTTTGGCATAAGGATATACGCCAAGCAATGTAGTGGAACATTAAGTTTATCCCACCATATACACACACAATCGTGAATCAGTTTGTACAAGTTGGGATCATTGTTATGAACAATATCTTTTATTTGCCCCAACATGGTATCCATTTTCTCATACACCTCGCCAATCACTGGTTTATTTGTACCTGCAAACTGAATCATGTGATAAATGGGCTTGGTGAAATCCAATACTTGCCTCACATGTGCCCAAAACATACCATCAAGAGCGGCCTCCTCCACCTGTTCAAAACCTTGCCTGCCAGCTGCATTTGTAGCCCTTTCCTTTAATACCTGCCAGTGTGGACTTGATACCATGCTAGCCAATGACTCTCTTACCTTCAAAAGGCGCCTGAAGGTGAGGTAATAGCTACCAAATCTAGTCCTCACAATCTTCAACAACTCCAATCTTGAGTGACTGCGGAAAAGGCCATGGGTATTGGTTTGATTTGTAATAAATTTTATCATTTGTTTGCCTTTCTTGTACAAATCACCAATCCATTTGTATTATTCGTTTTTGTTCTTAACAATATCATGCATCAAAAGGTTCATTGTGTGAACCAAACACCCAGACCAAAATATGTTGGGGTATTTATCCTCAATAATTGCTCCCGCTGCCTTACAATTAGGAGCATTATCAGTTATGACTTGGATGACATTATATGGCCCAACACAGTCAATTGTTTCAAACAATGGTTCTACAATGTTGATGGCGGTCTTGAACTTGTCTGAGTAATCATATGCTGAAAGAAAGATGGCACTACTAACAGACACAGCAAAAACATTTATCAATGGCTTGCTTTTTACTTTTTTCCATCCATCAGATACAATGGACACCCCATGGTCAGTCCAAGAACTTGTCATTCTATTCAAAGAATGTGATATTTTTTCTTTTTCATGATCAAGTCCAATGGTTCTTGCCTTGTCATACCTAGGGCTCTTGTATCCTTTAGGGGCATCATTTATGGCAGAAACCATTTCGTGCCAATAAGGTGAGTGAAGAACATTGCATGGTATCCCACATGCATAGTGAAACCTGTAAACTTTTGAATCCACATCATTCCTACACCCTTCATCAAGGAAATCTAATATGGTTCTACGCCTTAAACTTGGTGACCCTGTGCCTCCATATCCATTGCCTTGGGAGGATGCTGAAGGAGTTCTTTGTGCATGTGATTGTGAACTTGGTTCAAAGAAACCCTTTGATTTTTTAGATTTGTATTGGGCTTCCTCCTCTTCCTTTATGTATTTCACTCTATCTGTTGTTGACACGCCTGCACAAGTTTTGATTCCTATTTGTTTATCTCCATCCCATGGCATTTTCCCGCAGAGGTGTTTTCTGGCACGGGTGTATGAACCTGTGTAACTATTGTTGCAATGGGGGCGATGAAATTTAGTGGTTCCACCCCCTTTCCTTGCTTCAGGCCTGTTAGCATATTTCCATAATGGGGTTTGGTCTTGTTTAGTTTTTTGAGCTGACTCATGTTCACTCTCCTCCAGCTCCTCACCGGGGTTTTCATCAAATCCACTATGTCCCCCTTCTTCATCCCCTTCTTCATTTTCAATTTCAACCCTCCTTTTTCTACCCTCCAACTCCATAATAACCAAAAATGAACCAAGAAGAAGAAAATGCCAAGAAATATAACCATGATGTTTGAAAATTGAAGTTTTGAATCTGCAAAATTTAAAAAATTGGAATGGGAAATAGAAAAAAAAATATTTATTTATTTAGGAATAATTAAAAAAAGAATTGCTAGACACTCTATTCAATATTGTAGAGCCTACTTCTTTGGCGTCCAATCTCCCCTTGCAAGCTCTTCAATCTCCCCTTGCTCCTTGCTTTCTCTTGCTCTCTCACTCTCTTGCTCCTTGCTTTCTCTTACTCTCTCACTCTCTTGCTCCTTGCTCCTTGCTCGTTGCTCTCTCCTTGCTCCTCACTCTCTCCTTGCTCTCTCTTGCTCTCTCCTTTCTCTGTCTCACTCTCTCCTTGCTCGTCACTCTCATCCTCTCTCAATCTCAATCTCACTCTCATTCTCACAATGATGAAATGAAATGAGGGAGGGTCTATTTAATCCTCTCTCCCTCCCTCCTTCACTTTATTTCCACAAGTTTTTTTATTTTATTATTTATTTATTTATTTTTTTATTTTTTTCCTCCAATTTTTTTTTTTCCTGCATGTCTCCGCTCCCGTCGGTCGCTCCGGGAGTGATCGCTCCCTGACTGCTCCCGGAGCGACGGGTGTGACGCTCCCTGCTTCACTCTTGAAATAGGCAAGGAGCGCAATTTTTTTTTACAGGAGAGCGCTCCCGACCCGCTCCCGAGTCGCTCCCTCCCGAAGTGCAGATTGGGAGCGAGATCGAGAGGGGGGGGGGGCACTCCCCCGCAACACTGGTTGGTCAAATTAATTCCAGGAATAGGCACATAAAATCTCTGCATAAGGTGAAAATTCATTTTGATTGCCATACTAGTTTGAGATTGATCAGAGTTCAAAGGAAATTTATGGGATATCTAGTAATCAATTGATGTGTAAACATGTAAAATTCACTCTAGTATTATAGGGCTGTAACTCAATCTTTATCTATGGAAACATCACATCACTTGTTGAGATTAGTCATTGTAAGACACACCATTCAGCTAGATAGAATATATACCAGCAGAATAGCAACAGTCACTTTGATCACTTTATGATTAGTTAGGTACTCGACCTTTAATATGCCATTCGAATTTCCTCTCCTTTCATTTCCGGTGGAATTTCCTTTATTCTCTTTCCCTGTGTATTATGCTTTCCATCTTGAAACCTACTATAAAACAAATTTTTCATGTTAGTGTGTTTCCTCATGTGTGAGTACCTTTAGCAGAAATAATTTTTTATATATTTTAGGGAAGCATGTACATGTTAGAGAAAGTAAGGTAGGAAGCAACCCTTCTTATATTTACTAAAAACATAAAGAATGAAGTACATTAAAAGAAGTATTATTTTTATATATTAACTTTGAAATTAAATTAATTTTGTATGAATGAATGAAAAATCAAGTAATTAATATATTCCTCTTTCAACTAGTTAATTATTATATTACTAAAGGATTACTAAGGGGCACACTTCCTGTGATTTCCCTGGTTAAACATAAAGAGGAGTATGAAGAAAATTATATCATTAACCTGATTTACAATTAAAAATAAAAAGTTAAATTTAGGATTGTTTTATAAAAGTGAATGTGAATTGAGTTTAAATAATTAATAATATAATAAATTAGTTAAAATGAATTTCACATTAAAATTGTTTTATGAGCAAAGTTATTAAGATTTTTTCATTTTTGTTTTAATTTTAATTTAGTTTTAAACTATTATTTTAACTGTAATTTGAGTGGTTGGCAAAAATATAAAGACAATAGGATTTTAGTTTCTATATAGTTAATCCTATAAGGTTATTTTATTTATGTTTTTATTACATTTTGAGTTTTAAATTGTATTTTAAGGAAAGAAAATTGGAATATTAAAAAAAGGATGAAAATTTGGATTTGTGCTTTAAAAGACATTCACAAAGTTATCAATATCAATGAGGTATTATGAAAATTTATGCGAATAACTTTGAAGATAGTAGGAAACTAGCCCTAAAAGGATAAACCCATTATCATAATGAGATGTTGGAAAGATCAAGTATGTGAACAAGGATTTTAAGAAATAAAAGGAAGTTTTAGGATTGACATCCAAGGTTAATTGCATATATTGGATAAAGTTGTCTAAGGAGAAATGGAAAGGAGAAACTTGCAAATTTTCTAATGATGATAACTAATGATAGCTCATGTGATTATGGCCAACTCGGAATGATTAGATGAACAAAAAAAAAAGGTGCTAGGTAGATACTTAAGGTGGTTGAGAGGAAGTGTCACAACAAGGGGAAGAAATCAATAAGAAGAGGCAGCCTATTTTAGAATATAATGAGAGAGTTTGGAATAATCATAACTTGGTACTCTAAAGGTATCACTATAAGGTCTATCTAAGGATGAAGCACATAAAGAAGAAAATATTGGCAATCAACTAATGAAGTTGAATAATCATGGTAATAATGAAGGTCATTTTGAAGGAACCTGGAAGGTATGATGACATAGATTAAAGAAGTAAATCCGTGATAAAATTGATCAATTGAAGGAGATAAGTTGTGTGCATGACAACATCTATAATAGTTTTTCCCTCTAATGGGAGAGCCACATTGTAAAGTTTTCCATAGGTCACTAACTATATGCATGAATTATGGATATCAAGATGTATGATCAGACAAATTTATTATTTTGATGTCTTAAAACAGGAAATGATAAATGGATTACATTTGGTAGCCATCTTAATGAATTTATTTATAGGGTATTACCCAAGTTGGGGAATAGTAACAACATTTCCAAAGTGTATCAATGCTATGCTTTTAAGAGAGGAGGAAAAGAAACCACAATGACCGGAGGTGAGAAATTAAAGTCAATTTAATAAAATAGAATGAAGTGAAGAAGTTTCCATTTTTGAAACTAGTAGACATGGAATATTAGGAAATTAAGACTAGGAGAAAAATAAAAATATATCTATGAATATCTGGTAGGAGGAAATGAAGGGATGTTTATATCAAGAAGAAAGTTCCTTTAAGGGTATTGATGAGTGGACAGAGCAACATGATTGGTAATGGTCATAGTGATGATCTACATAGTTTAGAAGTGTGAAGATATGAAGTTGAGAATTTTCATAATGACCAGTGATAAACGAGGAAGATGTTTAAAGGTTTAAATGTTAAAAAAATAATAGTTGAAGTATAAGAAGGAATGTTGCTAGAAATTTTATAAGGATACCTTAAGAAGGATTGTGTACATATTGACAAAAGAAGTGAGAGTCAACTAATAGAGGTTGTACTTGACTGATTTGCATTCATTGTTTCATGAGTAGGACTTCACATAGAGAAACTTATCAAGTTTTGTTCCCATAGCGTTAAAAGAAGTTGTTTCCACAGAACACCACACATTTAAATTTTTCATGGACAATGATGGTAGTAGTGTTTCCAACTGTTTTAAATTTAAAATGAAGGTAGTATTTAATGAGTGAAAATTAAAGTGGAAGAATCTCTTGTCTGACTTGAAGAAGGGTAAATTTACGATAAAGCAATAAAGTGGTATTGAGATAGGAACTTGACGAGATAAGAAAATATATTTTGTGGATGAAAATGATAATTATTAAGTGATGTATGTATAAATCAACATGGATCAACAAACCCTCAGGCAAGTAAATTAAGCATGATATAAAATTAAATCATGATGACCTAATGTTTATATGCAATGTTTATATGGTATTGGAATCGGTAAGCCAAAGGGTAAATGGATGTAAAACCAAGGGATTTTAATTTTGAGATAGATGATTTAAATAATGATTGTATAACCAATAATATCTTAACAATGAATTTCACCAGAATTTCCTTGGGGAAGGACGAATATCTGACGAGAGATTAAGACTCAAGATGATGAGGCTCATTTGAAATTTAACGATGTCCTTAGATGATTATACCTACAGTGTAAATGGTCAACTTCCTAGTTGAAAGAAGTGGAAATGATTATTGAAAAGTAATTGGTGTCTTGATGAAAACATAACACTAATCGCATTGGTGAGATAGCTTAGATCCTAGAGGGATGTTGAATAATCTCATTTTATAGTTGGTATTCATTGTTTATGCAAGCAAATGAAATTCATTCATGATAAGAATGCTTATAGTGTATTATTGCTTTATATTTGATATGTATTGAAATGGTCCTCATATTTATGATGTTATGGTATGAGGTTATGTTGATGTGTGGTTCCATTTATTATGTGATGTCATGATATATCTTTGATACAGATATGTTGATGTTATATGATGATATTTCAGGATGTGAAGCATGTGGTAATTGCATGCAGATTTTATGACATGCAAGAGTATGCAGTTCTTTACTATTCAGAATGTGGTGATTAACAAGGATGTTATGTTATCATGATGTCATGCAAAAGTTGGCATGTGAATTACTTTCTATGATACCATGATTATAACTAATGCATTGGTTGCATGTTGAGATGTGGTGATTGGCAAAAAATCCACAAATGGGCCAAGAGGGCTGGTTTATTTGATGATCTCATGGAAGCCCATACTTGCGAGGGAGAATATGTAACACCATATGGGCTGGGGACAAACTCAATCAACACTACATATGCCAGTGGTGCCTTTGTCTTGTATAGCTCTTGATGGACAACTCTTGAGGGGCTATGGGACCATCTTGACGAGGCCAAGTGCCTGATATTGGATTGGGATGTCGAAGTCTGGTGGGAGTGTAAGGACTTCGATGCTTGGGGCTGTGCACCTTAGTGAATGTGGAGGGAGTGGGCCAACATTGCGAGATGCCTGGAGTCATTGAGTATTAGAATTGGATACTTGCCTTGGGGCAGATGAGGTCTAAACCAGGTGCGAACTTTGGGGCCAGCCTTGGGCTATGGTATAGACCGATGAGGCTTATGCCTGGTTCTGAAAGTGGGAAAAATGACAAAGATTCCTCAGGATTTCCTAGGTGTTATGGAAACTTTCGATGCTTGTTGGTTATACTAGTTTAGTAGAGGGTGTAGGTCAAACATGAAGTAATAAATATTTAAATGAAATAAAATGTTAATTGGTTCAACTTAACTTCGGGACGAAGTTCCTTAAAGAGGGGGAATATGTAATACCCCCTAATAATAATAATAAATCAATAAATAATAAACAATAAAGAAAATATAATAATAGTAAATTAATAGTAAAAAATAAGAGAAAATAATAATAATAATAAATAAATAAATGGTAAATAATAAAGAAAAGATATAATTGTAAATAAATAATAAATAATGAATAGAATATAATAATAATAATAAATAAAATAGTAAATAATAAATTGGAGTTCTAAATAAATAGATATAAAGTAAACTATAAAAATAGTAAGAATAACTAAAGTTAACAAAAAGTAAAAAGGAATAAAATAAGAAAGAGTTAAATTAAGAGAAATATTAAATTAAGTAAAACTTAAAAGAAAGAAATAAAAGTTGGCAAGTTGACACACTGAATGTGTGCATGCGGATCCCCTTTCCCTTTTAGAACTATTTGGTCTATTTAATGGACGATGAGGAGGATGAGATTCATCCATTCTCTTGGGAGAAAAGTGTTGTGAAACAAAGGATTCCATGGCAGTAGTACGTTGATTGAGGGCTCAGGGGTAACCAACTGTAGAAAGATTATGTGTAGTTGAGCCTACGGTTGCGTGGAGAGTCCTCCTTAAAACTTTGTTGTGGTTAGCGGGATTCAAATAGCGCTCAATCCGAAATCATAATTAAGAAATATCATTGCTACAGGTAAGTCATTTCTACTCGTGTTTTAGAAAATTCCATGCTAATTAGTTGAATAGTTTACATTTTGATTATTAAACACTTTGGCTATTTATTGTAATTGTGGGTCATTACAGTCTTCTTGAGGGTCATTTGCACATAGTAATCAAAGAATTGGTCATTCTAGACCCTTTTCACTATCCTATCTTGAACTAGTGAGCACATTGGAGGAGCTCCTCCTACGATTATTCATAAACCCTAAGACTTGCATAGGCTCATTCTAAGTCTCTCTAGTGAAGCAAAAACCCTTTTTAAGTGACAAATCACCTTGTAAAGCTTCTGGAAGGGTCTTATATCACATTGGAAGTCTTGACCTTAGGCATACTCATCATCATTGAATATCTCTAACCCTAGGTCTAGATCTTCCTCCTTGGTCTTTCTTGGAGAGCCTTTAGCTTCTTTAGAAGCATTGAGCCCTAATTGAGTCTCTCCTTGAATGGGCCTTGGGAATCACTTCATACCCTATCATTGATCCCTTCGTTACAAGTGATTTCCTTCATAGTGGAACTCCTTCCATCAGTGAAAGTCCATAAAGAGCAGAAGACACTGACTGAGGTGATAATGGCTTTGTCCCATTGTTGTCATTTGGTCTAGTAGTTGCCCCATAGGTTCCCCTCCTAGCACCCTTGCTAGATTGTGTGGCAACAAACGGCTCGACAGAAAGTCAATGGAGAATATGTCTGATGCAAGTAGATGCAGACAATTGACGACATGTTGAGCAGGTAGAGACTCTTGCGTAGGTTGTCAAGGCAGATCATAACTAAATCGGGCTAGGCGCAGGGTAAGGTCGAGTGGCAGAGAGGTTGTGTTAAGGCACAGATAACAGAAGCGAGTGGACACATAGTCGGGCAATTGACAACTGACAAAGGCCAACCGTTACGAAAATCAGTGTGATAAGGGATAGAGCAGGACTCGAGAGTGGCTTTCGCGGCAAGGAAAAGTCAATATTCGTAGGATCAAAGAAAGATTAGCCAACAACCACTAGGGTGAAAGATGATAGCAAATTGTGGAAATTTGATCGAGACACTAGCCATCAGGGACAGAGGATCGATGGACTATGGGACAAGCTCCAAGGTTGTTGGAGTAGTTGAGCATGCAGGTGCTTGAGGATATTGGCAACAGAGGCTAAGCATGAAGTCAAACGTAGTGATTAGGCATAGGTAGTAGCTAGGTGTCGAATCAGGCAAATAGTCATGTGCAGGTGACAAGGGCACAAGGACGCAATGCATCCTTGGACAACCAACCGCATGTAGGTAGCCGTTTAGGTCTCGTTGCCTCAAAATCTAGCAGGCCTTGTGAGGGGAACTCCAAAGGCAAGAGCTAAACCAAGGGACAACAATACGAGGTGTGGTCCACTGTCACCACAACCACTACCTCGTGCTCTTTTGTGGACTTTCACCACTAGGGAGGCTTCCCTTTAGTAAGGTCACCTAGAAGGATATGCTAAGTACAAGAGATAATGTGACAAGATAGGCTTATGGAGGACAACTCTTCCTAAGAATAAGGCTTAGCAATCATGCTAGGGAATTTCACATCCTCCAATACACTTAGTTAGGGCACAATGTGACCTAGGGCTTGAAAAATAACAAAGCAAAATGATTCATCTGGAATCATAAGGCCAAGAAAAGGCTTCCAGGCAATGTATACCTTCAACCTATGGAACAAGAAGCCTTTGATAAGCCCCAAGTTGAAGTCTAGGGCAAAGTAGGGCTTTCCTAGGGAAAAATCTACCTAGGCCAAAATACTCTAGCCATAATATGGATGGATTGGCCACTAAAAGGAGTCCATTTTGAGGCAATCAACTTTCCTTTGAATGTTGAATCCTTCCAAGAGCCAACGACTTCAACCCTAATTGAAATTTGTGCCTAGCCCCAGTTAGCAGCTAATCCTTGAGGCGCTGAAAATCAAATTTAGAGGGAGAAAATGAGATTTAGTGTAGGTTTTATAGATGAACAAGAAAGTGACCAGGGCTAGTGCCTAGCTCTTGGGTGATGGAGTGTATGGGAGTGTAAAATTGGCTAGATCTTGCAAGGAGTAAGGCAATAAGGAAATTGTAGGTTTCAAAACCCTAGCTATCATTTTTGTGAGGAAGCGAAATCAATTAGGAGAGCTAGTTGAAAGATTCACCAATGGGATTAACATTCACATTCTATAAGTGAGTAATGCATGCAATACTATCATCAAGAATCCATACAATGGTTTTTAACAATAACTAGCATAATAGAAGCCCAAGAAATTAACCATTCCTTACATTAGACACGCGTAAATATTTATCAAATCCAAGGTACACTTACAAGATAAAATGCATGAACAAGCCTTTATTGCTCCCAAATTGGCATCTCCAAGACCAAAGAAATAGCTCCAATAGCAAAATCCACCATAGACTTACATCTCCACAAGATATTAGCTAGGTTGAAATTCTTGAAGATGACTGAAAACACTAACAAGTGATGATGAAAAATGAAATGAATCTATCCTCTACTTATATGAGGAGTAGGACTACCAATTATGCCTAACAAAGCCCCTAAAACAAGTTTGGTCCTCAAATGTACTTGGGTTACAAGCCAACCCATTAGATAACAACAAAATGAGCCTAATTTTCCCACACGTGTGAGTTGTAGCTTCCTTTATTACTGACATCATGCCTAATTTAGGCTTCAAATTCCATGCCAAGGTGCAATGAGGTGTCCAAATGTGTGTAGATGCATGTGTGATCCAAAATTTGAGGGTTGACCCTCAAATTCACCTTAATATCTCTTGTGGGTTCCCAAGATCTAGCTGAGGTGCCATACAATGGTCTCCACAAGTTTCCATTTGTCAAACAAGGCCTCCTTCTCTCCAACATTAGGGCTTCCTCTGGTGCAACAAGCCCTCCCTAGTCTCTAAGTGTGAGACCAACCTCACCTGGGCCCTGAATCACCTCTCACCCATCAAATTATGTCAAGGCCAGCATGGGGGCAAGTTGGGTGCAATGGTGCGATCTTGAAAAATCCTTAAATCTGGGTCAAATTCAACCAACATCTTGGGTCTTAGATGTGGCTCAAGACTCTCAACGCTTCACTTGTTTGGGCCAATGTACTCCTCTGTAGGGCCTGGGTACCTATGGAGTGGGTGCCCAAGGCCTGGGCTGCTGAACTACCTCGCAAGAGCCACATTCATTCTAGTGAAAGCAACCAGTTGTTAGGGATCAAGATCAATAATGCATCTTAAGTGAACCAAACCTGAATGCCAAGGGAAATTTAATACTTCAAACAAGGATCCCTTTCCAAAAAATAGACCACGATCTTGCAAAGGTGTTTTCTCCCTAGGTACAGATGGCTAAAGGTCAAACCTATTAGGTGCTTCCAGCCCCTAAGGGGAAGTAATAGTTCCCTGGTCCACCCTTCAAATGATAGGTGTTAGTGAAGAATAATGTGGTAACAGAGGGGAGAAGACTTTATGGTCAAGTGCCATGGTCAAAGGGACCTATTGATGGTGGTGTCCACATCCTAAGTGTATAGATGTGAGGAGGGAGCATTTGTGGATGCATGAGTTGCCAGATTGTCCTTCGTTTTTCCACCCCTCTTGTGCGTATTTTTCTTCTTCTTGATTTTTCCTTTTATTACCGCTTATAGCTCAAGTGTTATAGCGTGCTTTGTATGATGTAGTAGTGTTTCTACCCCTTTAGGACGAGTCAATTTATCGCTCATTGGTGTTGGGACATGCAAGGGTTCACTCTTTGATGTAATGGAGCATCATGTGTTGAGGAACCAGGTGATGGCCATATGAGGTAGGTAGAGCTCATGCTAGGCTTTTGCCCACATGTTTTGCTCATGCATTTTTAATTTTTCTTTCTTTGTTTTGTTGTGGCCATGATATGCTTTTTCCTTCTTTTTTAGTTGCATCAACCTCCCAAGGCAAGTTTTTGGGCCTTACTGAAGGTATGTGAACATGTGAGTGCCAAATCCCTAAGAACCAATGACAAGTTGTACCCCAAGAATGGAGGTGAGACATGGGGTCTATAATGTAGGGTGAAGATGTTAAGTATGATATAGGGAAGATGGAACATGCTATCTCAATCATGGATTCCTAGGTATGCCCCCTCTTATAACCCAAAAGTCCTTAAGGGAGGTCCCACTGGACTAGGGTCAAATATTAACTCTCCTAGTAAGGTTAGAGAACAAGAATATGGTCAAGGTATGTCAGTCTTCCAAATCACCCCACAATCCATACTAAATGCCCAAAAACAAACAAGTATAAGAACCCAATTACAAAATGATCAAAGTACCTTTTGAGTGGCAAGCCACCTTCATCCAAGTGCTAATGTCAGATGGGTGAGAAGCACATGGTTGATGCAAGTAGCAGAGGCACATGGCATATAATCATTTAATGGTGGCTGAGAGGGGTTGTTTTATGTCTAGCTGACTCGTTGATTGTCAAATGTAGGAGAAAATTTTCTCCTATGGGGTCACCCATTTAGGTGGGTCACAGGGCTGATAGAGCTGCGAGGAGCTTGGGGCAACAACGCAGAGGGGCCTAACAATGGTAGGAGGTGGTTGCGATTAATATGGATTAGTAATAGGGGCCCATGCATGAGGAAACTTGGGCCAAGAAGTTGTTAGGGCAGAGCCCAAGTTCAGCCGCAAAGATTATAGGCCGTGCATGACAGATTGGGCAGAAACGAGAGTTGGGATCATGCAGAAGACTAGACGTGCCAAAGCTTGAGAGAGATCTAAGGCTAGAAAAACTAGCCATTCAAACAGGTGATCAAGCCTGCAAAGATGTAGTGCAACAACGCTTTGTCAAACAACAACTATTGATATGTGTGCTAGGTATAGGGTCGTGTAGGTGTCGTGGGGATGTGTGCAAGAGGTGACATGGGACACAGGCTGGAAGTGGAGTTGTAGAAGCCTGATTTAGTTTCCAACATAGTCACAAGGACCAACGTAGGATTGCAAAGAACCATGCAAAGGGCATTGTTGGAGAGTAGAACGTAGTGGCCAGTAAGGGGTCACAAACATAATTATTGTGCAGAGTCGCTAGCCAAAGGAACTGCCACGACAAGCATGAACTGGTAGTGGCCAACTGAGCATGATATGGACAATACCAATAGAGCTTTCCAACATGATTGGTAGAAGTTAATCCTCAGAGGGAGATTGTACCAATCGAGGGATTGGCAGTAGAGTTGTGGGTGTCTCAAAGGACCGAGATAGACCCATGGGCCATAGTAATGCTAAAAGGACTTAGCACGAGAGAAATAGCATGAGGCATTGCAATGATAGAGAACAAGGAGTGAGAGGCTCCAAAGGTTGAGCAAGGCAAAGGGAGTCAACCTTCAAGTTCAGGTAGGGAGGAACAAGTACAACCAACAAACTCATCCAAGTCTATCAAGAAGGTTGTTTAGGAGCAGGAGACCTCTAGGAACGACGCCAAGGGGAGTTAGACTTCGAGGATATTTCCAAACCAAGTAGCAAAGAAGGCCTCCATTTTAGAGGGAGCAACCAAGATAGTGGATAGAAGTCCAAGATCGAAGCCAGTTCCAAGGGACAAAAGTACCTCCCTCACTAAGAGGGAATGTTGAAGTTTGTAGTTGGGGAAGGTAATTCTGCACAGGCCTTGGGTGTGCATAAGTCGCCCATGTTCTCCTTAGAACACTTGTTCTAGTGTGAGCAAGTTGTCATGTCTCCAATTAAAAATTTTGTCAAGGAAATTCTCAATTTTGCAATTTTGGCGATTAATATAATATTAGATAAATAATTCTTAGGAGAAATAAATTATGGAGCTATTAAATAAATTTTTGGAGAAAAGACAAAGGTTGGGACTTAGGAAAAGAAGAAAATTAAAGTGAAGATAAGTTGTGGGGGTCACCAAAGGGGAAATCGAACCCCCCAATAGAAAATCGAACCCCCCAAGAGAAAATCGAACAACATGAAGAGGGGAAAGCAAGGGGGTCGAATTAGTGGAGCCCACAAGGAAGGTTGAACAACAACTATAAAAGGAAGGCTAGAGGCTCATTTTGATCATTCTATTTGGCATTTCATTGCTGATTTTGGAGGGTTTGCTTGAGCTGCTTAGCCAAATCAACCAGTGTTGCTTAGTACAAAGATTTCCAAGTGGAAAATCCGAACTCATTTTTGGTGAACCAAGAGTGTCACCCTAGGAGAGAAATTTGGAGCTGATTGGAGATTTATTTTCCTGATTTTTGTGAGCATTTCATCTCTGCAATAGGTGGTGCTAATTTTTCAGGAGGACGCAATAGCAGAAGTAGAGTTGCTTGGAGGTGGAATTTTTCGGGAAATTTGCCTCCAGAATTTGCAGGAATTTTGCTTGGAGGACAAATTTCCTTGTGGAGTTTTAGAGCTAGAGATTGTTGCATTTGTTAGGGCCAAACTGCTCTTCTCTAGAGCCTGTGCAGGGGTTTATTTTGGGCTAGATGGTGGAACATTTGACAAGCAAAATTTATGCCGGATTTTAGCTAGGATTCCTCTCTATAATTTTGGAGCTATTTCTTAGAGTTTTCTTAGTTGATTGGAGGAGGACTTGGAGTAGATTTGTTGTAGTTTTTTGGTGGGACGCAGAGCTGGGCAGTTGAGGAAATTCACTCAAATTGGGTAATTCCGGGGAGTTGGAATTAGCACAAAAACTTTCTAGGCTTTGTTGGTCTGAGGTTGGAGAGCATTATCCTAATTTTGCAGATTTTTTTGAGCAGATTTGAGGCCCCAAATCTCAATTTGCCTCAAACAGCAACAACAACAAAAAATTCTGAGCAATGCATAGAACTAGTGAGCCTTTTTCAGTGTGGAGTTTCATTCATATTCACCTGGGTTTTGCATGCTTGCTTAAGCAAGCCCAGGTGCACTCATTCCACTATATTTTGTACTCAAATTACCATTGGATATTCAATAAAATGGCTCAGCTCTATTATTTCTGCTCAATAGTGTTCTAAATTGTTGTTCTTGTGGAGATTTCAGATTGCAGGCTTATTTGTTTTGCTGTAGCTAGTTCATGTTTTTGATATTTCATTGTATTTCTTTAGTTAGAATATTATACAAGTTGCTGATGTAACATAACCTAAGTCTAACTTTGGAAAAAGAACATATTAATATGTTGGCTTATTGAGCTAATAAAAACTTAGGAAAAGTAAAGTATTTTACTTTAGTAAGTTTTAATCTTAGCCATTGATCTCGAGTGAGGTGAGATTTAATCTCAGTTGTTTATCACTTTGAGATTAGGGTTAAGGGTAGGGTTTTAGTTCAATGTAAAGTTATAAAAGCAAGGCTAGGGAGAGGGATAAGACACAATGCACAACAACACTGGGCTCAAGAGGAGGAGTGTGATACTCCAGAGTGTCGATTCCGAAGAAGTGCAAGAGGGAGCGTAGAGATCTAGATCTGCTAGGGATATCAAGCACCGATCTAGGGCGGATCTGCTAGATCAAATCAAAGATATCTATATTTTCTCAGTTGGGCCATTATCCCAGGATGGGAGCTCAAGTAGGTTCTGGGTCATTTTTAATGATAAATTGATTTAATTGGGCAAATTATGTTTTTGTCATTGTTTTATGAGATTGGTTATTTAAATTTTCTTCTGTTGAATTTGCGTTGGGAACCTAGTTGTGTATTTATTCAATAGATCAGTTTTCTACTAAGAATTAAGTATGGGGTGCTAGGTTCGCAGGGAATCTAACAATTAATATGTATGAAAGCTTGTAACTAACTCATATAAAGAATGAATATAGAACATGAACAATTCCAACCATTGCTACAAAGATAATAAATGAGGGTTTTTAGCCACTCACAACAAATTTGATGCAAGTAATTTCAGCATTAGTCTTCAACAAATCAAATCCAAAATGCATATGCATCAAGCTCCAAATAATCACTAATAAGCCCCACAATAGTGTCTAGTGTTTCCACAGAGTTTCAACAACCCTTACAATAGAAGGGGTCTTATATAGAGTTGAAGCTCAAACCCTCATCATATAAAATAATAATATTCAAATCTTGCATCCTAGATCTCTTTGGGAGATAAACAAATGATATCCTCTAACATCCTCTATGACAAATCAAAACCCTAATGTAGTAACATATTAGAATAAAAGGATGAAGTAGTGGGGATGCCACTTGTTCTCTTCTCATGCCAAAGTGCTCCATGCAAAATGCCACTTGTCCTTGCTCCATGCTTGCTTTGACCATGCAAATAATATCCCTGAGCCATGTGCTCCTCTTTCTTCTTGGAATGCTCTTTAACTACTAAATAATATAGTATTCTACTTGGAAGAGTTGTGCCCTTGAAGTACATGCAAAACGAAGTCTTTGGGCCACTTTGACCAAGCTAAGATAATATTAAAAAGTCCATTGAGGTTGTGCCCTTGAAGAATGTACCATTAGTAATTATGCTCTGAAATGAAGACCACCAAATCAATAAATTAATCCTCCAAATAAATGGATTCCCTAGAGAAATGTGCAAGGGTAATTACATCATCAATGAATGTGCCAAGGTGCCAATTAGGGGAGCGTATCATGTGCTTAATGAGTCAACAACCTTGAGATGCCAAAACAATGCTAAAGATAATAAGGCTAGTCAGGGCTCTTTTTCCAATGCAATAACCATCTCCTTAAAAAATGGATATGATACGAACATGTACAAAGAAGGTCCACTTTGGTTGTTATAACAACCTCCAAGGGTGGGGTGACCTCAAATGGTGTGCCAAAACATTTATATCTCAATAAATGTGCAAAGGCCTAGATCTATGTGAATGCATACTAAACCCAACTCCCATCCCCATGAAATAAGGTAGGTGCCCTAAAAGAATGTGCATAATGTTGCTAAGCCTCAAAACATGTCCACAAGGAGTGGAGTGATCTACTATAATGTCCATGGATGGTGGTTCATCCTCCCAAAATAAGCATAAAGTAACCAATACCATGTTTCACGATGTTTCACCATGTGAAACTATCTGCAATGTGAAAATTTCTAAATTAAAATTCTACTGCAGCAACTGATTTATTTCACCTACTTATTATTCACAATAAGTTATTTACGAAATCCCTTAAGCAAATATTAAAATAAATTCTACTGCAGTTATCACACAATTACCCAGAACAAAATACATGCACGAGAACCAATCACATCAACACAATTGTTTTTGGACAATTGTCCCCGGAAAAACCCAATGCAGCGGGAAAATCGGTGCAACAAATGTGGGTTTTATTAATCTTCAACAACAATTTCTTTTACAAGGAATGATTTTACAGAGAAACTGAAAGAAAACACATGAGACTTTCCCTTTGAGGCTTTCTGATACTTTGGAGACCCTGCTCCCACTCCTACGTCACCTCTGCATCACTCTGCGTGGCTCTGAGTGGCTCTACGTCCCTCTGCGTCAGCGTGCGTGAGGGCTGTGTCTCTCCTCTGGATTGCGTCTCTCTCTACGCTATCTCCCACTGTCCCTACGTCACCTCCTCCTCAGTCATTTCCTGTTGTTGATGCCCTCCTCTTCCTCCACCCTGCAACTCTCCCTCTAAAATCGATCTCCTTTACTTGAGAATCGATTTTCCTAGAGATACTAAGTAGCTGCTGGTATTTCTCCAAATGATCCTCAAATCTTCTCTTATACGTTTCCTATTGATGAATCAATGACCGAGATTAAGTCTCTAATCAATGACTAAGATTAAAACAGACTTGATCCCTGTTTCTTAGAAGCTTCTCACCCTTATCTTTATTAATACCCATTAATATTTTTATTTTACTAAGTTTAGACTTAGGAACCCATTAAATATTAATTATTTTAATAACTCCTCATCTGGTTGGAATTTCTCAAAACGATTTCTGGGTTTTGGAGATCTCATGTGCCTTAGCGTCTCTTCCAAATTTCAAGGCTAGAGCTCATCCGATGCTACCAAAAATCAACATGCAATACAATCAACTCCAATACCAAGGGTAGAAGAAAAAAGGCACTCAAGAAAATTATGCACATGCAGAACACTCGTTGAGAAAGCATCTCACAACTGCCAATGGACCAATCATTGATCCCATGGAAAATACTCCAAAGGGGAGTACTCCTCAAGTATCCAGCATAAAATAACTAATATGAATGTTGAAGATTTCAAAGTATATCTCAGTCCTCCAATTACATCAATGCACGTCCCAAGATAAGTGCCATAGAAGAGAGTGCCAAAGAGTGTAGAAACCATCACACTTCTTGAAACATCTAAATATCCTACTAAGCCATTACTTAGGGAAAACCCTTAGTCGATGGGTTTTTCTCTTCATACATGCACTATGGGTGAACAAATGTGTAGAATATATGCAAGATCCCATATCAAACATAGCACTCCACCAATATCCACGTGCAAAATGCAGGCTTCCAACAGAAGGTGGTGATTAGTAAGCAAATATGTATGAAAGCTCCAACACCTGGCTTGAAAGCCAAAATTCTCCAAACGCAACATGCTTGGGCTGGAAATGTTCATGTTTTATCTTCCTTATTCAAGTTAGTTTCAAGTATGCATGTCTATCAATAAGCACAACCTTATGCATGTTTGGATGTCCTCCTTCATTTGGGTTCTTCAAAAGTAATTTCTGTTCTAGTGGACAGCAAGATAGGACTGCTGTAGGTTGATCATTCCTGCTACATTCTATTCTAATCACATGTGCAAAAAGCTCATACTTGCTGCCTTACAGTCACCATATGCCCAAAATCAGTCTAGGCACTAGTCTCACTCTCAACTACCCCTAAAATATCATAAAAATAACTTTTATTTTTGCTGTTAACAAATCTGAAATAGACGAAAATATAAAACAGAATTCACATTTGTTTTCCCAAGTCTTGTTGTTATTCCTTGCGACTTTATATCTTAGACTTAAGGCTTCTTAGGATTACCCCCTTTCTGTCGGAGACGAGCTGGCCTAAAGTGAGAGAGGGAGTTACTGTAGTGACAGTGGGTAGCCTCTCGTGGTTCCTCCTAGGATTTGTGCTTTAGGACTTTATCACAGTGAGGGTTTGGGTGGTAAAACTTTGGATAATCAACTCAATATCATAAGATGAAATATCTTCATCATGATCCTTTGAGGAATGGTCACTGATTTTGTGCAAAAAATTCTGGTCTTTTATTATAAAAAAGTTAATCATCCTGGTTCACGTTGACCATCTGATCAGATAGGATGTGGGAGCAAAAAAAAGGGAAAGAGGACCTTGTTGTTTAGTTGATATTTGAGAATATAGATAAATATTTGCATTCCACTTTCTAGGTATCAGATAGTGAAAAACATCTTTTCCTGCAATTTTGTTTTCATTTGAATAAAGATAATTCGAAGGTCAGTTTTTCATTCTTTTTCTCAGTGAGAGTGGCAAAAATTTTATGCAGGTTTTGGTGGACGTACATGCAGATCCATCTCCACTGGTGGCTTATGGTAATTCAAATTCTCCAGTTTTTTATTCTGCTATTTCTTGTAATATTTGTGCCTTTGTATAGAGCACTTTTTCCCCCGAAAATGTGGTCTTTAGTAAATGCCATTGCATTTTTCCTCTTAATTCCTCATGCAAAGTTTCAAACTCCAATTTTTTCTCTTTATTCTTATTTAATTATTGGTCATAACTTTGTCAAATACCTTTTGTTGAATCTCTATTTGATCTCTACATTGCTTTTATGAATGGGATCAGACTTACCAATGACTGCCAAGAAACTTACGTTTCTGGTAAAATCATTTTGCATTATACATAAAGGAGAATATAATATTCAAATCCTGGCTTTAATGAGATCTTGGAGCCAGACAAGCTAAGAATGGAGATATATCCACCAAATCACCTTTTAATCCCTTCTAGTTAGATGAAAACCCCATGCAAACATAATATGTGACACAATGTTAATTTTAGTTAATGGTATGTTCAATGCGTAGCACAATTACTTCAATGTCCTTTTAGCATCCCAATGACAATTTCCAATCACAATCACATTAACCATTAAACACATTGACAGTAGCTATAGATAGAACATGAACTATAAAATGCAGAAGACAAGCCAAGACAAGAGGACACCAGATTTGGCGAAATGCCAGGGAAAAACTGCAAGATGGGGAAAACCCTTTGATCAATTCTTCTTATGATTGTGTGTGTCAACTTGCTATGACTGCCCCTTCTTGTCTTCAACACCTAAGCTCTAATACCATGTTGAGAAATCTTAGGGGATGCAATGTTAACAATTTCTCTGCTTGATAATTGCATGTGATATACTTGTACTTCTTAGCTTATTATTTTTTTCTTTGTTAGCTTATTAGTGTGTTCTCTTCATCAAGACAATTACCAAAATAAATAAAGACAAGTGACACAGTATATAGGCTTCTCCAGCCAGGGCCAAAACCTCTCACTTCTTAAGAGGTAAACCCGATAAAAAATTCTTCTTCTAGATCTTCAATTGATAAGTACCAAGACCATGACATGGACCCTTGACTATAGTTTCCTCTGAAGAACCTTGTCACCCACCTTCATGTTTTGCCTCTTCCTTCCTTTGCTTTTCCTTTTGATCTGGAACAGCTCCTTCTAGAGAAACTCGGTCTCTGTCTCTTATATTGCACCTTCACAATTCCCTAGAGAATCTCGATCTCTAGGTCTTCTATAGAGAAACTCGGTCTCTACTTTGATCTCCTAGAAGAGTCTTTCTCTTGCTGCCCCAAAAATTTCACTACCCTAACTTCGCACTGCCCAGAAGAAACTTCACTATACCCAGAAGATAATATCCAAAAAGAAAATTCACACGTCAATTTTGTTGCTCCTCCTTCGCTCTTATTTTAGTCTTCCCTTCGACTTTCTTCTGCCTTCTCTTCGTACCTTTCTTGCCAAGATTAGATCGAATGCTTGTCTGAATTGTGTGTCTCCAAATGAGGCCGAGCAAGGCTATATATACCCTTCTTCGCTTGACCTTTAGGCTGACTTGACAGCTAGAGTTTAGGCCGACTTCATCTAGTAGCTTCTTCATTGTTTGTAGGCCGACTTGAAGAGGTTATGTGACAAGTTCTTGGAGGATAATTTACATAGACAATATTGACCTTTTACAAAGTGTAACGTGACTTCATTTACACGACAATGTACATTTTATGACTAGATGACAAATAAATCCTAAAGACTCTCATTGGGAGTCTTGACTCAAAAACAAAATCCCTTGCTCATGAAACCCATGAAGCAAGTCAATATAATAATTTCATTTTTCTTATTTACATCTCATTACATAAAATCATATTTACATGTCATTGTGAAGACCTAACCTAGTTACACTTTTCAACAGGATTTATCTCATGATTATAAACCTCTTGAAAAGTCTCTTTTGGTATATTATATCAATTCATTCCTTGCTAATCCTTCTTATGAGTTATGGCATGCTAAGCCTAATGATGTGAAGGTTGCCCAAACTTTGTCTGGAGAAATGGAAAAGTGTAGGAAAGCCTCTGGGAAGTTTGTGTTATGAAACCAACTCATAGAAAGATAGAAAAGATAGATCAACGCCTTAGAAATAAGCCTCTTCAACGGGGCAACCTCCTTTACATTACAAAAATGAACAATTCTTGGATGATACAAATGAAAATACCTCCTTTCTATATATAGGAGTCTAAGGGGTCATAATATAATAAGAGGCGACATAACAATAATAATATAAGGGCATAATAATAATAATAGTGGGCTTCTATGGGGCACAATAATAACAATATGGGGACTACATGGGCACAACAATATAATAAGGGGGTTGTACTAATAACAATAAGGGGTTACACTAGTAGTATAGAGACCTAACATGCCCTCTCCTTCAAAAAGCGTTGTCCTCAACGCTTGAGTAGTTCTTGATGCTTCCGTGTAAAATTATTGTCCTCCCATGTGGAAAATTCAGCTGGTAAGTTCTTCCACTTGATGAGATACTCTGAAATTGATCGATTTCGTAGATGTCGGGTTCTTGTTTCTATGACTGCTCCAGGTTCCAATATGATTTTTCCTTCCTCATCAAGTTCTGGCAATATTGTTTGAACTGGGATCTTCTGCAACTTTTGAATGAGTGGCCACGCTTGTTCGTCCTTCTTCCATTCATCCCTTGCTTTGTTTATCCAATTTGGGTGGATAATAGAAATAGCATAACACAATGCTTCCACATCCTCATCCTTTTTTGAGAGTGCATCTGCAACACATTTTTTTTCCCTTTTTTGTAGATGATTTCAAAGTCATAACCCAACATATTTGTGACCCATTTTTTTTGTTCTTCTAAAGATAATCTTTGTTCTAAAAACTTAAAAGTATTTAAGACTATCATGATCCATTTTTACCTTGAAGTGTCTTCCCATTAGGTAAGGTCGCCATTTCTTAAGTGCATGTAGTATTGCCAGCATTTCCTTCTCATAAATAGCTTGTTTGAGATGTAGCCGTAAAAATACCCAATCGCCTACATCAAAACTTCTTTCACTACGATGTTGATCTTCCTGTTGTTTCATTTGATTATGCACCAAAGTGGTGTTATCCTTTAAAAGTTGGAGAACTTGTTGTTGATGCTCGATGTGATATTTCACTGCTTGAATCTTTTTGCTTCTTGATATGCCCTTCTATCTTGAGAGTTTGAAGAGTGGTGATTTCTTCCAATACATTACAAGATATGGTCGGACTCATTTCTTGATGCTTGATGTGATCTTTCACTTCTTGAACATTTTTCTTCTTGATATGTCCTTCTATATTGGTAATTTGAAGAGTGGTAATTCCGGTCAATGCATTACAAGATATGGTTGGATTCATTTCTTCTTTCTCTAGGGTTGGTTCCTTGTTTATATCCTCTTCTTTTGATGTTTCTTGATCCTTTTCTTCCTCCTCTTCATAATCTATGTAAAATAATTTCTTCTCAGCACTCTTATGACCTTTAGTGTTTTTTTTATCACAATTGTAACAAAGCCCTTTTTCTCTTTTTTGTTCCAATTGTTGTGGTGTCAACCTTGTAGGTTGTGGAAGGCTAGGAGAAACAACACTTCCATCTTTATAGTTGTGAGCAATGTTACTTGGGAGCGGGAGCGGGAGCGGGGAGCGGGAGCGGAAGCGGGAGCGGGAGCGACCATTTTCAG
>APFE031709435.1:239026-278296 GCA_000404065.3 Pinus taeda
TATATTCGCGTTTCCCCGTTTCCAAAATTTGGGGAGGTCGCGTTTCATTTCGCTTCCCCATTTCGTTTCGCTTCCGCGTTTCCCCGTTTCGTGCAACTTAGATTGAAGTAAATATTGGTACCTTTGAGGATCCGAAGATTATTAAAATGGTAAAGGTACTACTGAGGTAGAAAGAAAAAAAATTAATTGATTTACTTCGTGAATATCGAGATGTCTTGGCATTTTCTTATGATGAGTTAAAAGGTTATAGGGAAGATGTTATGGAACACACTACCCCTTTGATAAATGAAAATGCTAAACCATTTCGTCAACAACTTAGGTAGATCAATCCTAAGGTGGCTCCCTTGGTTCAAAAGGAGCTTTAAAGATGCTCACAACTGGGATTATCGCACAGACTCGTCATTCATCATGGTGTTCTAATTTGGTGATTGTTAGGAAGAAAATTGGAACAATCAAACTTTGTGATGACTTTAGAAACCTTAATTTAGCTTGTAAAAAGGACAATTACCCTTTGCCTAACATGGAGAATATGTCGCAAATGTTGAAAAATGTGTAACTAGGTTCGGTCTTCATAAGTATGAAATATATTCTTATAATTATAAAATGAAAATAAATTATTATTATTGGAGCATGGGTTTCATGCTCAAGTTCTTTTATTTTATAGGTCAAGCACCCATTGAGTGCTTCTAGGGTTTGTCCTAGGTCTAAGAGTCATTGTCATATATTGAAGACTCCAATGGACACATTGTATCTTGTAAATAAAATTATTTTTGTCTTTAAAGTATCGAAATGCCCTCCAAGATTAGTTGGCCTACAAGCTGTCAAGTCGGCCTAAATGAAGAGCCACATCTCCCCTTGAAGAGGCCTATATAAAGAGAGGAACTCGTCCTCCAAAGGATCATTCACTCACTCTCTCATTCTATGCGAAGAAGAGGACAAGAAAGAGGTCGAAGAAGAACGACAAAGAAAAGGTTGAAGGAAGTCAAAGTGTTTGGTCTAATTCTCTCTCCCACATGCAAGTCTAAGCTAGGGTTTCTACGCAAGGGTTATCTTTGGTTTGATCTTGGAAGGAAGAAGGAAAAGAAGTCAAGCGAAGGTCACTTAGGGTATCTCTCTAGCCCTAAGTCTCAAGGAAAGGCAAGTGAAGGGAAGAAGAGGCCATACGAAGAAGATTGAAGTCTTCAAGAAGGGCAACAGCAATTGCTGAGGGACAGAATTTCGGATCTGCAGTAGGAGGCTAAGTTGATCTTGATCTTGGAGGGTATTTGTCTGAGTCTCAAGGTCTTGGTATTCGTCAATTGAAGGACCTATAAGAAGAGAAGAGATTTAAGGGTTTTCCCCTCAAGAAGAGGGTTTTGGCCCTGGCTTGCAGCCTATATACACTCTCACTATCCTTATTGTTTTAGTAGTTGTTTGATGTATCTCACATTATAATAATTAGGATCAAAGCTAATAAGGTAAAAGATAACACAAACAATGATCAAGTGAAAGTGAATTAACATATTCATTGGCCTATTGAATTCTCAACAACAAAGAGTAAAAGGTTTTGGTATGGTGTCATTGCTAGATGGTTTCTCTAGTTACAACCAAGTCTGGGTGAAGAAAGAAGATCGTCATAAGACTACTTTCATCACACCATGGGGAACGTTTGAGTATACCAGGATGCCTTTTGGGTTGACTAATGTTGGAGCAACTTTTCAAAGGGTCACAGATTATGCCTTCAAGGGTTTAATTGGTAAAATTATTGAAATATATCAATATGATCTAACGATTTTTTCTAAGGATGGCATTAGTCATATAGATTGTCTTAGGTAATTTTTTAATAGGTGTAGAGAGTTTGGAATATCCTTGAATCCTGGTAAGTCTGTGTTTGGAGTAACTGAAGGGAAGTTGCTTGGTCACATCATTTCTCAAGATGGGATCAAGATAGACCTTGAAAGAGCTGAGGCCATTAGGAGATTCCTTTGCCTCATAAGCTAAAATCCCTTCAGTCCTTCCTTGGAAAGATTGAATTTCTTAGGAGATTTATTCCAAACTACGCGGAGACTGTTAAGCCTATTCAAAGTCTATTGAAGAAGGATGTAAAATTCACATGTAAAGACGATGGAAAGAAGGCTTTTTAGGAAATCAAGGGTGCTATCGCAAAGACTCCTGTTTTAGTTATCCCTAATTATTTGAAGGAATTTATGATCTTTTCTTTTGCTTTAGAGGACACTATTGCAGGTGTTTTGCTTCAAAAGAATAAGTAAGGTCATGAGCAACTAATCGCTTTTATGAATAGGTCGCTTAAGAATTCCAAATTGAATTATAGTACTATGGAAAAGCAAGCTTATGCTTTAGTCAAATCTCTTAAGCCTTTCAGTACATATATGGGATATTCTAAAGTTATCGCTTTTGTCCCACACTCTACGCTTAAAGACATCTTAACTCAAACTGATTGCTTAGGAATTCGTGCTAGGTGGGTCACAAAAATTCAAGTATATGACTTGGAGATTAGGCCCATTAAGCTCATTAAGGGCCAAGGTTTGGCTAAGATTTTGACTGAAGGTTATGAGAAGGTTTTGGGTTTAATTTGTCAAAATGATTCTTCTAGAGTTTCGACTTCCCCTGGGCTTCAAAAGTTAGGAGAACTGAGTGGTATAAGGACATTATTTATTATTTGCTAAACATCACATGCTGCAACCATCTGGTTGCTCATAAAAGAAGAGCTCTAAGGCTGAAAGCAACTAAGTATTGCATCTTAAAAGATGGTCTTGGACGGAGAAATCCTGAAGGGATAATACTTAGGTACGTTGATGAAGTTGGCGATTAAGCTTATTTCAGAGTTTCATGTATGATTTTACAGTGGTCATTTCGCTGCAAAGACTACTACCCACAAAATGTTGTGAGTTGGTTATTGTTGTCGTTTGATTTTTACAGATGTGCATAAGTATGTTAGGCGTTGCCAAGCTTGTCAACTGTTCACTGGGACGCAGAAGTTAGCTGCCCTGCCCTTACAGCCTGTGGTTGTTGAGGCTCCTTTTTAGCATTGGGGTTGGGGTTAGGCTACTCATGGATCTTAACTGCTACTTATTACTTTACCAAATGGGTTGAAGCCATTCCTACGAAGAATGCTATTAAAAAGGTTGTCATGGACTTTATCAAAAATCAAATTATTACTCGATTTGGTGTGCCAGCTAAAATAACTGTTGATAATGCCAAGGCTTTTAGTTCTTCATAGTTTTCATATTTTTGTTTCAAATATGGGATTATTTTATCTCACTCATCAAACTAGTATCCACTGGGTAATGGTTTTGCAGAATCTAGTAATAAGAATCTTATAACCATTATTAAGAAAATAGTAGGAGACAATAAGCAGTCTTAGGAAGTAAGATCAAGTATGCATTATGGGTAGATAGGATTACAAAGAAGAAAGCTATTGGAAAAAGTCCCTTTGAACTTGTTTATGGCTTGGATGTAACTTTATCCGTGCACCTTAGGCTCCTAGCTTGTTAGCTCCTTCAACATTTCACTAATGATAAAGATGTTGTCTAGCATTGAAATAACCAAATGGTGGAGTTGGATGAAACTTGTAGAAAAGCTTTTGATAATATTTGTAAAAACCAAGTTGAAAGAAATTTTGACAAATTTTCTCGAGTTAGATCTTTTCAGGTTGGAGACATGGTGCTACTATGGGATCGCAATTACGAGAAGTCTGGGAATCATGGGAAGTTCGACAACTTGTGGCTTGGACCCTACATCATCATAGGATTCGCTGGACCAAATTCCTTTTACATGAGCACATTAGATGGTGAACGAATTGACTTACCTACAAATGGCCAAATGCTCAAGTTGTTTTACAAAGATGACATCTGATGCAATAGGGCATCCTTTGTATTGTATCTCATTGTATCTCTAACCCTATTATCTTATCATTTTAGTTATTATAATAAGTTTTATTTCAACATTTTCTATTTTATGTCATTAGATTCGTTTTATTTCATTATTGTTAGAGTAGAATTTCTATTTCAACACTTGATATTATCTTATGATTTTTTATTTATATTTGAATGGGTATTTGCCTGATGTAATTTGTGTGGTTTGGATGCAAATTATGGATTCTCACATTCCTTCAAGAAGCAATATGTCCCCATGTAGAGCCATATGTTGACTACTTAATGTCAACTACCCCATGAGTAGATTACATGTCAAAGCAGTGAAAAAAAATTCTTCAGATTTCACTAGCATAAAACTTCCAGTCATTTAATGTAATCCAAATTCTGTACCCTGTGGGCCATTATGTAAAAGTGATTCTCGTATGTCTATAAAGCTATGTAACACACCTAGGTTAGCCTATAATTTTTTACCTAAGAGTTTCACTCTAGGGAGCCTTTTTTTCCCTCCACTAATTATTTGTGTTTTTCAACTACAAATAATTAGTAGAGTTTTTCTCCCAAATATACCCCAAAGCCAGAGTGGGGCTTGATGGTAAGGTCTTAGGTGAGTCCTAGTGTATCAAGTGTATGTAAATTATCATACTAGATCATGTCTAAAGTGTCGTAGAATTTGGTCATGTTTAGAGTCATTATTTTTATATTTATTTTTAGTTTTATTTTCGGGCAAAAAATGACAAAAACAATTAGCCAGAAATTAGTCAAAATTAAAATGAGAGAAAATAAAATTCTCTCCAAGTGGAAAAATAATTAGAAAGGGAATGTGCATTTTCCAAAAAAGGGATGAAATTGAAAGTTAATAAAAGTTTCATTTCCAAGGCAGAAAAGTCCCACAAAAAATTCGTTGCGCCTGAAGGAAAATAATTTTTGAAGGGAAATCAAATTTTGGTCCAGGTGGCTATTTTGAATGAGGGACTTTTGAGAAAAAATATTTTAAAGATGTTGTAGTGGTCTATGTTACCCACCACCTATGGGTGTCACCCATAGGAGAAATTTTTCTCCTAGATTGTTTTCAGCCGACAACCAACAACCCCTTGTAACCACCATTTCCACCACCTAAGCCAACCATTATGTGCCACCATTTTCACCACCTGAGCCAGCGATTATGTGCCCTTGCCCATCTATTATGATCGTATGTTTGAAGGTGGGCCTTCTAACCCCAAAGGTATGACTTTTATTATGTAGTTGGGTACTTTTACTATCTTATCATGGACACTTCTGGGCATGGATTAGTGGGGGGAATTCAGTGGAAAGAATGGGTTTGGTATGTACTCTTGTCCCATTTTCCAACTTGGTGGTTAGTTTTGTATCCTAGTCTCATGTGATCTCCTCTATTAGCTACTAGATTTAGGAGTGGCACTACATGGGTAACCCCAATTTTGGTTACGTAGTCCCCCTTCCCGACACCATATACATCACTCCCCTTCGCTCATTATAACCCCTTTTCACACTTTTCCGATCTAGGTCCACATTTGTCCATTGGGTCCACAATGAGTTAGCCACCCCTTTCTCTTGTCCACAACATGACTCACGCCTGGAACAATGCCCTGGAGGTTGATGTAGCTAAAAAAAAGTAAAAGCATAATTTGGCCACTCTCAACAGGAAATGTACCATAAGATGCAAAAGATGGTCAGGACATAAAAATTTAGCATGTGGGCAAAAGCCAAACATGAGCTCTACACTTATCATTATGGCCATCACCTTGGTTCGTAGGGCCCCTTATGTGAGCCCCTCGCATCATAAGGGAACCCATGATTGTCCCAACCCCTAGTGGGTCATGAACTGTCCTACCCTAAGGGGTATCCACTGCTATATCATTCACATCATGCTCTCATTCCCTGGAGCCCCATGCAGTTAAAAGAACGAAAAATTAATAAAATGAAAAGGCATATGAAGAAGGGTGGAAAAACAAAGGTAGGGTTAATTCATGTACCACGATTGCTCCCTCCTATATCTATACACCTAGGTGTGGGCTTCCCTCATTATTGTTAATTTTCACACTGCTCTATGTTGTTTCAATTACTTTTAGCCCAATTCAAAACTTCTATTAGCAATATTTTCAATAACAATTAATCTTTCCAAACAACAGTAATTGAAAATAGAACATTAAATGCAATGACAAAAGAGACAATCAACACATCAACAAGAGACACCAAACTTGGTCAAAGACCAGGAAAAAACCCCACAAGGGGGAAACCCCTTGAAATATTTTCTTCTATTAGATTGTCATAAAATGATCAACAGAGAGTACAATGAAGCCAATACAAAATCATCCAGCAAAATTAACCCAACAACATTCAAAAATATGTTCCCAACATCTGTCATCAATATATATCAGAGACAACTTTTCTTGTTTGCGGTTAACTATGCTCAGATGTCAAAATTTAGCCCTAGAGCCCAACCACACGTAGGAAGAGCTATTCATGCAGTTGAGACCTTCCAACTACACCCTTGAGCCTGCTAGCCTGCGGTTAGAAACCAAAACCCTAAAACATGTGCAAGCTTTGGGCCCTGTAATTTTGGACCTGTGCGAACCTCTTTCCTCGACCTAGCTTCAGAGCTACGCGAACTAATCAATGAAGAAGAGAAGAAGATGATGCTTGGTGATGTCCAAATGAGCTTGAGGTCACTTGTATTTATAGGCTTCTAAGGGCGACCAATTCCCTGTTTGGGCTAACCTGTCCAAATGTGCATATGTGGGATTTTCTTCATAAGTACACTTTCCCTTGTCCAAATTGAGTGCTTCAATAGTCAAAATTGGTCCTCTCGAAAAGGGGAATCTAGTCCCATGGTTGGAATTTGTCACTGAGCTGCCAAATTAACACTCCCTCTCAGCTAGGGAGAAATTCCAACTGCATCATGTCATGTGTATCCTATTGTCATTATCATGTCCCATCTCTGATCAACTCTATCTATTGAATTATTCTTGAATCTAAAAAAGAAGATTCGGGGAGCATTAACTACCACCCTCTATAACGTCAGAGAGCACATCTCAATCCGAAAACAATATCAGGGAGCACATTTTCAACCTAAATCTACATCAAGGAGCCCATCTCAACCCAAAATCTCATGGGGGTGCAAAACTTCATCAACCCCACATCGAGCAATAGGTGATATAGGGGAGCACATCTCAATCCATCATATTGCCCTCTGATCTCCCCAATAATGACCATCAAGAGTCATGTGTTAGAACACCTACATCATAATCAGCTTGGGTTGTACACCTTCAAGTACACTCTCAACCCGTTGGCCAAATGGGGAGCGGTAATCCCAACAAGTCATGCTTGTGGGTATGATGCTAGCTAGGGTATACTCTGTAAAGCCCAAGATAGGGGAGCAACATCTCCAACCTTATGGGTAACAAATAGGGGAGCAACATCTACGACCCTATTGTCCAAAGATTCCTCAACCCCAGGAGCCCTCCATCTCAATTCCTCACCTTGGGAGCTCAAACAGGGGGGGAAGAGTCGGCTCAATGTTCTCGATCAATGATGCCCATGATCAGGAGGAGTCACATCCATCAGTGCAAGCTGCTCTTTGAAGACCAAGAACTTTCCTTTCGGCGAAGCCTTGGTGAGAATATCTACAATCTGCTCATTTGTCGATATATGATGGAGTTTAACGGCTCCCCTCTGCACCATGTCTCAAATGAAATGATATTGAATCTCTATGTGCTTGGACTTGTCGTGAAATACGAGATTCTTTGCCAGATGGATCCCACTCTTTTTGTTGCAATATATCACTATAGTGTCTAGGACTTGCTCAAATAGCTCTCCAAAGAGCTTCCTCAACCAAATTGCTTTGCAGCTAGGCATGCTAGCGACAATGTACTCTACTTCGACAGTAGTCAATGCTACAGACTTTTGCTTCCTGCTCACCCAAGATATCATGGCAAATCCAAAACTTAAACAACATCTAGACGTGCTCTTCTTATTGACAACATTTCCTACCCAGTTAGCATCGGTATATCCATGAAGTCGAACATCTTCGTGCAATATATCTCAGACCAAGGGTGATCGTCTCATGCAAATATCTCAAAATGTGTTTGGCGGTGATCGAATGTGCATGGAGAGGCTTAGTCATGAATTAACTCAACGTGTTCACTACATAGCAGATGTATGGATGGGTGTTCACTAAGAACATTAAAGCCCCAATCAATTGTCTATACTTCGATGGATTCGCCAAATCAAGTCTTGCAACTTCTTTACATAATTTCTTGAAATTTATTTCCATCGGTGTGGGCAAGGACTTGCATTCTTTCATTCTAAATCTCTCCAACAACTTTACGACATATTTTCCTTGTGAAAGGAAAATCTCACCAATCCTTTGCCACAACTCAAGGCCTAGAAAGTTGTGCATGAGTCTAAGGTCCATCTCGAATTCAGAGGCTAACTCCCTCCTACACTCGATCATCAAGGGCTCACTACCTGTCAAGAATAGATCATCAACATATGAAACCAAAATCAATGACATACCTTGGACTACCTTGAAGTAGAGATTGGGATCGACATTGCTTCTTGTGAATCCCAGCTTCACCAAATAATTGTCTATGTGGGCGTACCATGCTATGGGGGTTTGCTTCAAACCATATAATGCCTTCTTCAATTTGCAAACATGTGTCTTTTAATCCTCTACTTCAAATCCCTGTGGCTGCTCAATGTACACTTCTTCTTGTAACATGCCATGGAGGAATGTTGTCTTTACCTCCATCCGATGTAGGGTCCATCCTTGACTTGCGACAAGAGAAACTATCGAACAAATGGTTGTAGATCGAGCCACAGGTGCAAATATGTCGTCACAATCTTCTCCCTCTCTCTGGGAGAATCCTCCGGCCATGAACCTTGCTTTATATTTCTCAATGCTACCATCAACTCCACGTTTGATCTTGAATAGCCACTTTGAAGTCACCACGAATTTCCCCTTTAGCCTCGGCATAACATCCCATATGTCATTCTTCATAATTGATTCATATTCTTTGGCCATTGCATCCTTCCAAACTTGTTCTTTCATGGCTTCTTCAAAGGTGGGAGGTTCAGCTTGAATCATAGTGCTCATCGCTGCAACATATCGTTGGTATCTGCATGGTTTCTTTTCTCTAAATGATCTTTGAATGGGAACTCGTCTCTCATCATCTTGTAATGTGTCATGGAGCCAAAGTGGCCTCTTTCTAGTAGGAGGGTCACTTGGAGGAGGATCTAAGGGTTCCATGGGCTCCATGGAATCATCAACAATGTCTATCTCGGATTCAGGCATGGAAGGACCATCTAAAATATCCATTTCATCATTCTTCTTCTTAGGAGGAGGAGGTGGAGGAAGGTCCCTTGCTTTCCCAAGGGCATCATCTTCATCGAATGTCACATCCCTGCTAATTTCAACCTTCATTTGACTAGGAATATATATTTTAAAAGCTTTAGAATGTGAAAATTTCATCTATTGCAGCAACTAGAAATTATTTTTCTAACTACAAATTTAATTGTGCAGTTTATTTGCTACGACATACAATGAATAAAATCACAGCTGCAATTTTCACCATAAAAATATTGCGGAAAAATAGAAAGTTGGAAACTAAGAAATACTAGCATACACACAAAATTTTGACACCCTTATTTTTGGACAATCGTCCCTGGAAAAAACCCAGCTTGGGAAAACCAGTGCAGCTGATGAGGGTTTTATTATTATTATGTAGCAGAAATTCTGAGTACAATAAAATGATGCCAAACTGGCTTATCTATCTGAGAGAAATACTAACCAAAATATTTGAGGGAATTTACGATCCTTTCCAAGCAATCTCGACTCAGTCTGGGCTCAGAAACTAACCCCCAGAATGATCTACATAAACTTCTGCGTAGGCCCTTATATGCTTAGCCCAAAACTCCCTCTGAATCAGACATCCTGCCTGTCTTTGCTGCTGGAAGTCTCTAGCCAGGCCCTCTGGAAATTTTCCTAGCCCCCGACACCTAAAACAACCCGCTCCACAGCCAATTCGAACTGCCCTTGTTGAGGCATTGTGCAACCCCTGTATAGCCTCCTGGAAAATCAAACTGCCTAGATCAATGAGTATTTGCAACTAGTGTGTTCTCTATCTACCCATCGACTTCTTCTTATAATCCTCTGTTGGAGCACCAATGACCAAGATTAGAACTTCATCAAGGGCCCAAATTAATTCCTTGTCGATTCGTGTGAGTTTCTAGAGAATTCTAACCTCATCTCAATTAATATTGATTAATTAATTGTATTCCCTAATTGTAGACTTAGGAAATATTTAAAAATCGGTTAATAATCTAATTGAGCCATGTCTAGCTGGAATTTCCATAAACGATTTCTGGGTTTTGGAGATCTCATGTGTTTTAGCCTCTCCACAAAGTTTCGAGACTAGAACACCTCTAATGTCACAAAAACTAACATTCCCTCTTAGCGAGGAAGGTGTTCTAGAGCTGCACCATTATTGCTACAACATCATGTTTCTGTATAACCCCTCTGTCACACTGCTAATGCCTGGCCACTGCCTACCAACCACTGTGCAACTTTGATGCTGCATTTGTGTTGCTGCTGACACTGCCAACTCTACATTTGCACTGCAACTCCCTCTCATCTATTGTTGTTGTAACTGCAACAATTGCAATTGAGAAGCATCCAAAATAATTTGTCCCTACTATTGAAACAGGTTCTCCACCATATCGATCTGTTCTTTGAAATACACGAACTTAGCTCTCCCTAGAGCTTTCATGAGTATATTTGCAACCTGCTCGTCTGTGGGAATGTACTGTAGCTGGCCACTCCACACCGCACACAATCTCTAATGAAATGACACCAAATATCTATGTGTTTCGACTTGTCATGAAAGAATGGATTCTCAGAGAGCTTAATGCAACTTTGATTATCACAGTGGACACTGGTCACCTCCATCCTTTGCCTGAAAAAGCTTACTAGCAACATCCGAAGCCATATAACTTCACACGTAGTTGTGCTTGCTGCTATATACTCTATTGTTGCAGAGCTTAGTGCTATTGACTTCTGCTTCTTGCTACACCAAGAAATCATCCCTGATCCAATGCTAAAGCAGTACCCAAAAGTACTTTTCCTGTCCACTGAATTGTGTGCCCAATCTACATCTGTGAATCCACATAGTTTGATGTCATCCCCTCGGGTATATCTCAACCCATACTCGACTATGTTGTGCACATACCTCAAAATATGCCTCACTGCTGCCCAATGTACCCTCTTCGGTTCTACCATAAACTGATTGAGGGTATTGACTGCAAAACAGATTTCTGGCCTAGTATTGACCAAATACATGAGAGAACCGATAAGTTGTGTATACAAGGTGGGGTCTAATGCATCTATCTTCTTCCAGTTGGTGATCATGAGCATACACATGGGTCTACAATCCTACATTATGAGCCTCTTCAGAATATCTGTAGTGTATCTTCCCTGCCCAAGAAAGATTTCACTATCCTTCTGCCGCACTTCCAATCCTAGCAAATAGTGCATCAACCCCAAATCCTTCATATCAAACTCTACTCCCAGGTTCCTCTTGCAGTGCTCTATGAGCCTTAATGATCCTGTTAAGAAGAGATCATCCACATACAATACTAGGATGAGTGGCTCACCATCTACCATCAAATAGTAAAGGTTGGGATCTGCGTCACTCTTGACGAATCCCATCTACTGCAAGTAAGTGTCAATCCGACCATACCATGCCCTGGGAGCCTGCTTAAGCTTGTATAGAGATTTCTTCAGTTCGCACACATGAGTGCACCTCTCATGAGTCTCAAAGTCCTTAGACTGTTCTATGTAGACCTCTTACTCTATCACCCCATTCAAGAATGTTGTCGACGTCCATCTGGTGAATCTACCATCCCATCTGAGTTTGTAGGGATATAACTGAATGAATAGAAGTGTATTTGGTAACTAGGGCGAAGGTCTCCTCGTAATCTATCCCTTCTTTCAGTGCATACCCCTTTGCCATGAACCTAGCCTTGTACTTCTCCATGTTGCCATCTGCAACATACTTGATCTTGTAGATCCATCGAGAACCTACAACTGACCTATCCTTAGGCCTCGACACCATCTCCTAAACATCGTTTGTCATGATAGGTTTGTATTCTTCTAGCATTGCATCTATCTGCATCTGATGTTGTGTGGCTTCCTGAAAGATGGAAGGTTTTGTAACCAGAGTTACCAATGCTTGATATTTGTTAGGTTGTCTGCACTTTTTCTTGTTCATCTTAGGAGCTCCAATAAACTCCTTTGCATCTCTCAATGTCTGACGAACCTCTCTACTGGCTCAACCACTAGCAATGGGAGGTTCAATCAGCTCCTCCTCATCTTGCCTCTGCTGCTCTGTTTTCTGAGATCTCACTGGATTCCTTGCTCTCGAGGAAATGCTAGTATTGGTTACTACACTGGATCCCTATGCTCCCAGGTTCCTCTTG
The DNA here is from genome assembly GCA_000404065.3 of Pinus taeda. Lineage (NCBI taxonomy): Eukaryota > Viridiplantae > Streptophyta > Pinopsida > Pinales > Pinaceae > Pinus > Pinus taeda. Next base: position 251,395 of record APFE031709435.1, read on the forward strand.
TAGTCCTCTATGAGCCTTAATGATCCTGTCAAGAAGAGATCATCCACATACAATACTAGGATGAGTGGCTCACCATCTACCATCAGATAGTAAAGGTTGGGATCTGTGTCACTCTTAACGAATCCCATTTGCCGCAAGTGTCAATCTGACCATACCATGCCCTGGGAACCTGCTTAAGCCTGTATAGGGATTTCGTCAGTTCGCACACATGAGTGCGCCTCTCATGACTCTCAAAGTCCTCCGACTGTTCTATTTACACCTCTTACTCTATCACCCCATTCAAGAATGTTGTCGACGTCCATCTAGTGAATCTACCATCCCATCTGAGTTTGTAGGGATATAACTGACTGAATAGAAGTGTATCTGGTAACTAGGGCGAAGGTCTCCTAGTAATCTATCCCTTCTTTCTGTACATACCCCTTTGCCATGAACCTAGCCTTGTACTTCTCCATGCAATTTGCAACATAATTGATCTTGTAGATCCATCAAGAACCTACAACTGACCTATCCTCAGGCCTCGACACCATCTCCTAAACATCGTTCGTCATGATAGGTTTGTATTCTTCTACCATTGCATCTACCTGCATCTAATGTTGTGTGGCTTCCTAAAAGATGGAAGGTTCTGTAACCTAAGTTACCAATGCTTGATATCTGTTAGGTTGTCTGCACTTTTTCTTGTTCATCTTAGGAGCTCCAATAAACTCCTTTGCATCTCTCAATGTTTGACAAACCTATCTGCTGGGTCAACCACTAGCAGTGGGAGGTTCAATCAGCTCCTCATCTTACCTCTACTGCTCTGTCTCTTGAGATCTCATTGGATTCCTTGCTCCTGAGGAAATGCTAGTATTGGTTACTATACTGGATCCCTGTGAATGTCCCACTGGTTGCCCTTGCTGCTAGACCAATGGAGCTTCAGTTGGTTGATTCTGATCACCTATAGGCATCTCGCGAGCTCTTTTGAAAGTCTGATCTAACTTGAATTGTTCATCCCATCTCACTATAATCTTCCTATTGCTAGGAATGTAGGTCCTGTATGCCTTGGAGGTCTCGCTATACCCAATGAAAAAACCCTTCTCTACAGTTTGATCTAATTTGGTGCACTTCTCATCTGGCATGTCGCAATAAGCAACGCCGCCAAAGATCCTGAAGTGACTAACTTCTGGCTTCTTCCCTGTGAAGACCCCTTTTGGAATTTTCTTTCCCAATGCTCTATGAGGAGTCATTTTCTAAATATACATTGTCGTGTTACATGCCTCTACCCATGAAAACTTGGGCAAATCCTGGTCATATTACATTGCTTTTGCAGCTCCAACTATCGTTCTGCTTTTATACTCTGCTACCCCATTTTGCTATGGATTATATGGAGTTGTCCATTCTCTTTTGATGCCTTCGCACAAAAATTTGTGAAGTTTTATCAATATACTCTCCACCATTATCTGAGCGAAGCACCTTGATCTTCTTTCCTATCGCATTCTCCACGAGAACTTTAAACTCCCTGAAACGATCGAAGACCTCATCATTGGTCTTCAAGAAGTAGATCCAGGTTTTCCTGGAATGGTCATCAATAAAGGTGATGAAGTATTCGGCACCACTGAGAGCTCTAGTGGACATCGAGCCAAAAATAATTGAGTGTATAAGTCCTAACACGCCATTCGCTCGGTTGTCACTTGTTGGGAATGTTGCCTTAGCATACTTCCCAAGTACGCATCTTTTGCACACATCATCGTGTTTCGTGCCAAGTTCTGGAACCCTTGTTACTATTTCCTTGAGCATCTTGAGTGCTCCATGATGTAGATGTCCCATTCTCCTATGCCATAACTCATTCAATGCCTTCTCACTACTAGTGTCACTTCCTATTAGTGCCATTGGAGAGTTGAGCTGCAACCTGAAAAATTTGTTGCTTCGAACTCTAATCTATCTTACCCTTTTCTAGATTGAGTGTTTGACAAACACTTTCTTCCCTGCGAAGTGGATATCAAATCCCTTATCCTGTAGTTGGGATATTGAAATCAGGTTCATACCTAATCCTGGCATATGAAATACATTTGTACCTTTGGTGCTTGCTCTTGACTCCCTTTGAAAATCGATGGTACCTCTCCCTACTGGAGTACACTTTGTTTTGTTTCCCATCGTAATCTGGAAGTCGATCTTCTCCTTGTAGCTAGAGAAATATTCTCGAACCCCTCGCATGTGAGCTAACACTCCATGGTCTATATACCAGACACCTTGTGAAGCTGATCTTGACAAGCAAGCAAATTCGTCCTCCAACCTAGAAGACGAATCTGAAGCCTCCTAAATGTCAATTTTGTCCATGGTCATAGAAAAGACAATTTCATGTGTTATTCCTCTTTCTCTTGACCCTGATTCTGTTGCTGCAAAACCCTTTGCGTCCAACCAAGGAATCTACTCAACAAAAAATCTGAGCTACTGTTGCTCTCTCTAACTGCTGGAATCACTATTATGAACAAATCGACTTTTCTATGAACCTACAACTGAAAATCAAACCCTTGCCCAACAATTCGATCTGTCTGTCTAGGTATTGCGCAGTTTGAAATTTTCGGCCTACTGCTCCCTCTAAACAACGAAATCTTCTGAGCTTCTTAGCTGATAACTTTTGCTCTGATACCACATAAAAATTTTATCTATTGCAACAACTGGAAATTCTTCTTCTAATTGTAAATTTAATTGTGCTATTTATTTGCTACGACAAACAATGAATAAAATCACAACTGCAATTTTCACCATAAAAATACTGCGGAAAAATAGAAAGTTGGAAACTGAGAAATACTAGTGCACAAAATTTTGACACCCTTATTTTTGATAATCATCCCTGAAAAAAACCCCAACTTGGGAAAACTGATGCAGCAGATGAGGGTTTTATTATTATTATGCAACAGAAATTTTGAGTACAATAAAACTATGCCAAACTGACTTATCTATTTGAGAGAAATACTAGCCAAAATATTTGAGGGAATTTTACCCTCTTCTCCAAGCTATCTCGGCTCAATCTAGGTTCAGAAACTAACCCCCGGAATGATCTGCGTCAACCTCGACACAGGCCCTTGTACACATAGCCCAAAACTCCCTCTGAATCAGACATCCTACCTTGCTCTGCTGTTGGAAGTCTCTGGCCAGGCCCTCTGGAAAATTTCCTAGTTTTTGGCACCTAAAACAACCTACTCCACAACCAAATCGAACTAGCCCTCTTGAGGCACTGCGCAGCCCCTGCATAGCCTCCTGGAAAATAATTTTGGTCTCCTCTACTGACTTCTTCAGAACTAGAAACACCTATGGAATTGGAAACTCTTCCAGAAAATCTCTATGCTGCCCCTTTGCCACCTGCTACTCGATCACTGGCTCGATCTCATTGCTGAATCAACTGCTACTAGAAAATCGAACTGCTTAGATCACTAAGTATCTGCAATTGGTGCGTTCTCCACCGACCCATCGACTACTTCTTATAATCCTTTGTTGGAGCACCAACAACCAAGATTAGAACTTAATCAAGGGACCAAATTAATTCCCTTTCGATCTGTGTGAGTTTCTAGAGAATTCTCACCTTGTTTCAATTAATACTGATTAGTTAACCATATTCCCTAAGTTTAGACTTAGGAAATATTTAAAAATCGGCTAATAATCTAATTGAGCCATCTTTAGGTGGAATTTCAAGAAATGATTTATGGGTTTTAGAGATCTCAGGTGTTTTAGCCTGTCCACAAAGTTCGAGACTAGAACACCTTCGATGCTACAAAAACTAACATAGAATTCTCACAATACCCAACAAACGTACATTTTCTTCCTGTGGATTCCAGCTTGTGTCTTTTGTCCTTTGGTACATGGAAATATATGGGGCAGCCAAAGATATGGAGATGGCCAACATCGGGCTTGATACCTGTGAACACTTCTTTGGGGGTCTTCTTATCCAATGCTTGATGAGGCACCTTGTTTGAGCATATACAACAACATTCATTACTTCTCCCCAAAGAATCTTCGACAACTTTTGATCATGGAGCATGGCATGAGCGACTTCTATTATAGACCTGTTCTTTCTTTTAGCTACTCCATTTCATTCGGGAGTATAGGGCACAATTGGCTTTTTCTTGATACCTTCCTTTTTGCAATAATCGATGAACTCATTCGAAATGTATTCTCCACTATTGTTAGACGTGAATATCTTGATTTTCTTCCCTGTTTGATTTTTTACCAAAGCTTTGAACTCCCTGAACATTTCGAAGGCTTCATCCTTGTGCTTCAAGTAATATATCCATTTCTTTCTTGAGAAGTCATCAATGAAAGTGATGTAATAGAGATGGCCACCAATAGAATGTATGGGCATCGAACCTAATATGTCAAAATGAATGAGATGGAGGATGTCATTTTTCTTGTTCTCGTTAGAGGGGAATGGTCCCCTTATCTTCTTTCCATTGACACAACCTGGACATACTCCATCATGTTGGGCTTGAACATCGGGAATACCAAAGACCAATTTCTTCAATTTTAAAAGAGTGTCATAATGTAGATGGGCCAATCTTCGGTGCCATAGCTCACTTAAATGATTAGTATCATGGACCAATGGTAGAAGAGGTCTTCCAGTAACCCTTTAAAGTCCTTCAAATCTCGATCCCAATGTGAATGCATCTCTCATGGGTGATCCATCAGGCCAAGTAAGAACCTTTCCCCTGATGAAGGCAACTCTCATCCCCTTGTCTTCCAAAGCAGATATTGATACCAAATTCTTCTTCAATCCCGTCACATACATCACATCATGGAGCAAAACAGATTCCCCGAAGAATTTAAATGAAATTTGACGGACCCAAAGCCTTTAACGGGATGAGTGGAGTTGTCTCCAAGAATAATTTTCAAATTTGACTCCCTCTCTACCAAATTAGAGAGAACTTCTTTATACCCATAGAAATGATGAATGGCCTCACTATCAACCAACCAACTATCCCACGAATTCGAAGGAGAGGAACTAGTAAGGGCCAAAATAAGAATATATTCAGATTGATTTGCAACATTATTTTCATACCTGGAGTATCTTGACTTCTTTTGAGGATGACGATCTTCTTCATGCTTACTTGGAGCATCTCTTCTTTTTCTTTCATCTCTTCCATTGCGATCATTCCTTCGGTCATCTCTTTTTCTTTGATCATCAAACTTGTTGTTCTTGCTTCTAGTGTTGTGGCATGGACCATTGTTCTTCTCGAGGCAATCTCTAGCATACTGACCCTTCTTGCGGCAATTATATCATTCAGTGTGAGATGATGTTCTATCATTCCTTCTCTTTGTATTTCGAGGAGGAGGCTTTCTTGAATTTGACGGACCTCCTTTCCCTTTCTTCTTCTTATTTTGAGTGACAAATGCAATGGGCTCTCTTTCTTCATGCTTTTGAATCCTTCCTCAAGATATCATCCTTGATTCTTCTTGAGTGAGCTTTCCAACAATCTCATCAAATGATAGGCAGGTATTGTTGTTGCTTATAGTAGTAATGAAGGTTTCCCAAATAGGAGGGATACCTCTGAGAGTTACAATCACCAATTCCCTGTCAGGCACAGTTTCCCCTACTCTTTGCAATTGATCTCTAAGTTAAGATATCCTCATAATGTAGGATTGCATAGACTCCCCTTCATTCATCTTCATGTCTTTGAGTTGATCTTTCAAGGAGATGGTTTCATTCAAATTGTTGACTTCATACATGCCAACTATCTTATCATGCATGTCTATAGACTTCCTCAAATTTCCAACATATGCAAGTAAACTATCTTGTAAACCATTAGCTATATTTGTTTTTCTTTTAACTCACCTTTCTTGTGCTTGTTCTTGGTAGCAACGGAAGCATTTTCCGGAGGCTCAGGTATTTTACGTTGAATGTATGCCAAAACATCATTGTTATCAACGATGATCTCCAACCTGATCTTCCATGCAACAAAGTTAGATGAGTCACCCAACTTTTCATGTTCCTTGAAGAAAAAGGAAGTAATCTTGACTTGACTAGATAGGCTTCTTCAACTTTCCAAAGATGATTGCTTCAATGTTTGTCTCCTTTTGGGCTTGTCCTTCACCTTAGCTCTGATACCATGTTAATTTTCACACTACTCTATGTTGTTTCAATTACTTTTAGCCCAATTCAATACTTCAATTAACAATCTTTTCATTAACATTTAATCTTTCCCATCAACAACAATGGTTGAAGATAGAATAGTAAATGCAATGACAAAGGAGACAATCAACGCATCAACAAGAGACACCAGATTTGGTCAAAGACCAAGGAAAAACTCCACAAGGGGGAAAACCCTTTGAAAATTCTTCTTCTAGTAGATTGTCATAAAATGTTCAACAAAGAGTACAATGAGCCCAATACAAAATTAACCTAACGACATTCAGAAATATGTTCCCAGCATCAATATATATCAGAGACAATTTTTCCTATCTGCGGTCAACTACGGTCATATGCCAAAATTTAGCCCTAGAGCCCAACCACACGGTAGGAAGAGTTGTGCATGCGGTTGAGACCTTCCAACTGTACGCTTGAGTTTGCTAGCCTGCGATTATAGCCGAAAATTGCATTTGATGAGCCTGCGACCGGAAACCATAAACCTAAAACACGTGCGAGCTTCGGACCCTATAATTTCGAACCTGTGAGGACCTCTTTCCTCGACCAAGCCTCAGACCTGTGCGAACCAATCAATGAAGAAGAGAAGAAGATGATGCTTGGTGATGTTCAAATGAGCTTGAGGTCACTTGTATGTATAGGCTTCCAAGGGTGACCAATTTCCTGTTAGGGTCGACTTGTCCAAATGTGCATATGTGGGCTTTTCTTCATAAGTACACTTTCCCTTGTCTAAATTGAGTGCTTCAATAGTCAAAATTGGTCCTCTCGAAAAGAGGAATCTAGTCCCATGGTTGGAATTTGTCATTGAGCTACCCAATTAACAATTATAGCTACCCTAGTTCCATGGCATGTGGCTTGGAGCCTTTACTTAATTCCCCACTCTGTTCCATCATTATATCACATGACACCAAGCCATATGACGGATGGACCATGGACCTATCACTCCCTTAGAGTTTGAAACCACTTAATAGGGTCCTTGATTAACTGCCTTCTTGAACTTGGAGACACTTGTACACTCTAAAGGCCATTATGGAAGGGCATGCCACTATGTAATGCCCACTTGGTTCCATGACTTGTAAGTTCATTTGCTCAATTACACTAATGATTTGTTGTACTTAAAGGTGAGGAGACGTACTGGATCTTGTGCATGATTGCAGGCGGGTCTTCATTTTGGGGTTTGGTCTTCCTATACGAGGTCCAAGCCCTCCAGACGGACATATTGGCATTTATAGGGTGTGCGTTGAGAGCCATGGGCCTCCACTATAGCAAAGAGCAGATAGCCATGCCACGAGATCCCTTAGCACCATCCATTGCTCATTTGTGTCCCACTTATTTGATGATGATGATGACACACCTGGACCACCTTGCCCAGCCGGCTACACCCTTGCACCACACACTTGGCAATTGATCTAGGGCTCAAATGGGGTTGTGTCTCACCATGGGAGACAAGGGGAGGGGTTGTATCATTGTTCCAGCCCTTGTAGATGGGATACATGCTTGTTCGATTCAATTGGAGATGCATGAGGATGCCTTTGTGCCCCCCACAGCCACATGGAAGCATCACGGGTCATTTGCTTGGAGATCAACCATCGCCTTCATCACTATTTTTGGAGCCCTTCCATTCATTTTGGCACATGTTGGACTTCAGTAGGCCTTCCAATCCTCCTAGTTATTGTATTATCATTTCAGCCCTTTTGAGAGGCTTATTTTTCATATTATGGAGCTATTGGGTGGGCTTGTTGCTAAAATATTGTTAGTTTGCATGTTATTTTTATTATAGGGCATCATTAGGCCTAATTAGGCCTTTCTAATCCCTTAGAGGATCATATATATTGATGAGAGGTACATTCCATTCCTCATCATCACTTGGACTTGGATATCTCTTCTTGAGAATTTTGCACTTCTTTCTTCGTTGTCTATTAGAGATCTCTTGATGTGTTTCGATATTTTTGGAGCTGAAATTTTCGTTCTCTTGGAGCCATCTTCTTGATCTTGGATTTGGATATATCTCTTGTTATCTAGTAAGTAAATTTTGCTAAGGAAATTTTGCCTATGAAAGAATGTCTAATGTGTGGAAATTATGCAACTAGATCTTGTTCTTTCATGCCCTAATTGTTGAATATCATTGTAAAAGAATGTTAGAATGCAAATTTGTGCGTGTTACTCATTGATGACAGGTAGATGAATGTTCCAAGGGGAGTAGAATTTGTTTTCTTTCCATTAAAGTCCATCATTGATAACAAGTAGATGAATGTTCCTAGTGGAGTAGAATTTGTTTTCTATCCATTAAAGTCCATAAATCTTAGGTGGGTAAATTCTAGAGAGTGTTTGCTAGGGCATCATTTTCAAGCCTCTTTGAAGATGATATCAGCCAAATTTCGAAGCACATAGATTCCATAGCCCAAGGACAAGGCACTAGTCCGAGCCAATTTGATGATACAACCTTTTTCCTTCTCTTTTTCTCCCATTTTCTAAAATTTGGCCTTAAACCTAGATGACCTACTAGGGCTTTGTACAAAGTGCACTAGAGAAGAGCTCTCCAAGACCGCTTGGATAGCTTTTGTGTTGATGTTTCCTCTATCTCTCCTCCAAATTCGAGCCAATTTTGACAGTCGAATTTTGAGAAAACTCAAACCCTAGCTGGCACCCTAAAAATCATTTTGAAAGTCTTAGTAAAGGGTCTTCTTGAGGGTCTTTACACTTCAAAACTCAAAGGTAGTTCATCTTTCATTGACCCTTTCTTCTCATCTTTGCTTGACTTAGTCATATTGTTGATGATCATCATGAACCCTAGGTCTTGATTGGATCTCCTAGGTCTCTCTTGTGGTCTCAAACATTTGCATGTTTTTTATCTCACAAACCCTAAGCGAGGTCCTTTCCCTTTTCTAGGCATCCTTGATCTAGGTGCATTCCTTGTGTTGAATACCTTTTCACCTAGGTCTAGGCCTCCTACCATTAAGCCTTTCTTCAAGAGCCCTTCCTTTGCTTCTAAGACAAGCAACCTATTATCTGAGTCTCTCTTTTGAATGGGCTTTGGAAATCACATTATATCTAATCATTGAACTCATCTTTCTAGTGATTTCGTTTGTATAGGGACTCCTCCCATTAGTGAAAGTCCATAAAGAGCAGGGGACATCGACTAAGGTGACAATGGTCCATGTCCTGACTCCTGTCGTTGCCATTTGGTCTAGTAGTTGCCCTTTAGGAACCCCTCCTAGGACCTCTGCTAGATTGAGTGGTAACAGTGCAAAACCACCCAAAGTTAACAAATCGTCTATCCAACTCGTCAATCAAGGAAGTTGAATTTTTCTATGGATCTGTGCAGTAGTAATCAAGGGTTCGAATTCTCTCTAAAAGGATCAAGCCATGGATCAAGTCAACTAGCTGCTTTTTCCACTTGGAGGTTCTAACACTCTCATTTTTTCTATATAAGCAAGTTCTTTCTCCTCATTTGTATCATGAAAAAAATTGTATTTGAGCTCTGATTCAAGCTCTGTTGGTTTATAATATTTTTCAGGAATAATAAAGAAGTCTTTGGGGTCAATTCATGGTGGTGTTCCTCTTCTGTGTTCTATGGTAAATTCCTTTTGAAGATTGTTCTTAATGCTCTACTGGGGTTGAATTTTAATAATTTTTATTTCATTAGCCAATTGTGGATTAACTATTTTCACAGGTATCTTGCATTAGTTATTGGGCTAGAGAAGCAATTTAAATTTAATCAATCTATCGGCTATCTCTAGAACTTTTGGTTTATTTTGTTATCTAAACCCTGTGATCTAACAATTTAATTTTAAGCGTGTAGAGATCTTCAATAATTCAAATCTTGGGTGTTAGGGGAAGTCTTTGGTTGGACCAACCAACTCCCAAGGCATAGAACTTGAAGAGACCACTTTGTTTGATTTCAAAGCTTATCTAATGAATATATTTGGCAGGGCTTCTTGGCTCTTGCTCATCTAAAAATTTCATCTCACTTATCTATCTCTATTTATTTGTGCTTTCATTGGATAGATATGCTAACAAGAGCCATTATTTGCTAATCAAGGAACCCTTATTCCTTGATCTAGCCTTGTAAATTTATCTTGTGTATATTTTATCTCTAACCCTTGTATATATTTGTCCATCTTGTATATATTAATTGGGGGTTTTCTTTTGTTCTCTTGCAGATTCGAAGAAAGGGATGAGGGTTTTATTTTTTATTTTGTTTGTGGGTGTATTAGCTCAACGAATAAAAGAGAAACAATTTTTTTGGAGGCTATACCCTCACCTAGCCTAGTGGATAGGGTTTCAGTGCAAAGATCATCTTTTTGGAGGTTGTCTAGCATCTTAGCCCTCTCCTTTCAAAATCGCAGCCTTTCAGGCCATCTCGAGGCCTTCTAAAGGGAAGATTTCAATTTTTTGTGGCTTCGATCTCACTGAAAAAATTTTAAGGGCAGCCGCAAGGGTTCGAGACTCCTCCTCACACCAAAATCAACTTTATTTGCAAGGGTTTCCACTTATAAATTTTGTAAATAATTTTTGAATTGTTTCTCAAAAATTTTCCTTGCAAATTTGACTTGGGTTCCAAATTTTGCAGACCAGATATACATATTTTGGGCTCAAGTTTTTGTGTGTTTATTTGGGCTAGTTGTTGACTTCTTAGCTCATTTTTAGCCTAGCCGCAAGGCCCATGGGGCCTCATTTTGCTTCAGATATTTTGTGACTAACCCTTGGTTGTTTGCAGAGAAAGTCGTTCATACTTTTGAAGGGTTTATCCATCGATTTCATGGCTAGGAGCTAGCCCTTTGGGGCTGATCTTTGGAGACTAGCCGTAGGCCTTAGAGGCCTTTTTTCTCCTAGCTGAGGGCTTGAAGAAGGCCACATACCCTATCCAATCTGAAACACTTTCATTTAGAGGGTTATCGAAATTTTTCAAGAGGTTTAAAGGCTTGAAAAATTGCAAAGTCATCATAAATTTTTTTATTTTTTTATTTTTCTATCCTTTTTTTGCAAGGTCGTGAGCTTTAAGGGTCATATTCATCAAGGCCATGGGTTTCTAGAGGCTTGGGAGCATGTCATTTGTCATTGAAGATCACCATCTATTGACTTGTAGCCTCCTCTTTGATATATGGAAGCTTGAGGAGAAATTGGTTGTATTAAGGTGTTAATCATCTTTGTAATCTGGTCAAGGTTTTGGAAGAGCCCTTCTCACTATTTAAAGGGTTGCTTTTTCATTGTAAAATTAATAATAAAATTGATATTCTTGCTTGAAGGGAGCTTGGGATTTAATCCCTTGGTATTCCCCTTCTTATTTAAGAGGGAGGACCTCTTAGCTTAGCTTCTCTTTGCTTTAGCTATAGATCTAATTACTAACCTCTTTTCCTTGCTTTCTTCTAGCTAGTTAGATATCATTGTCATTTTCTCGTGTCTAATCTCATTTGCATGGTAGATTAGTAGTAGTTTTTCTAATCACTATTAGCAATCTCATTTGCCATATTTCTATTGTGCTTTTGGCATATAAATCTCACTTGTTTTAATTGTCATAAATTATAATATAGCATAAGTGAAGAATATCTTAATAAGCACTATTAAGTAAAGGCATTTGAGCTATTGTTCTAACATTTAATCTAATTGCATCACTTCTATTGTTTCGTTAAGTAATACTCTATTTGCTTCATTAAATTATTGTTAGAAGCTAATCATCTTGTCTTGATTATAAGTGAATTGGATTTTCCCTTACTGAAGCATCTTGTTTTAATTGGATCTCATTGAAACATTTCAATCTGCATCTTAGATCTAAATTTGCATTCCTAAAATTTACTTCCCAGCATAAGCTTGGTTGATAGAAAGATAGGACAACCTTCGTCATATCCAATTTGAGAAGCTTGACCCTTAAAGAATGGTTAAAACGAGTGACCTTGCAGTTATATTGTGGCCGAGTCCCTTGTAGGAACGAAAGCACTTGTGTTCCTAGAAGTCCTGGGTAGGTATCATTAATGAGGCCTTAGCCTCCTTCCCTAGCTTTTTTCCCAACAACCTTGTTCTAAGACTTGCTTTGTGTTAGTTTTTGTAGCATCAAACAAGTGTTCTAGTCTCGACTTTGGTCAGAGAGGCTAAGAAACACAAGATCTCCAAAACCCAAAAAAAGTTTCATGAGCAAACAACTAGAGACAACTCAATTAAGTTAATTGACCAATAATTAAATATTTCATAAGTCTAACATAGGAAAAGTGATTAATTAAGAACAATCATGTAATATTCCTAATTAGCCATGGCTAATTGGAATATTCGATTTTGTCCGATTTTTGCTTTCTATAGTTACTTATAAATAAAAAAGTGAGGACGGGGGACATAACTCATTTTAGAATAAATAGTCACTTCCTAGTAGCACAACGTTGTGACTTAAGTTGGCCCAAGGGGGACATAGAAATGGGGCCCACGCAGACACATGGAGGGACTACGCAGGAGGGAAGGAAGTGGAACACATGGCAAGAAGGGGATCACGCAGGAGAAGGTGAGTTGATTGTGAGAGGCAGAGGCTATAAGATAGAGAGGAACCCCCTCATTTTGGATCATTCAGTTATGTGCATTTTGAGCTAGTCTTTTCGACTTCTGAGCACGTTGGTTGTTTAGCTAGTCTGCAGCACTGTTTAGTGCATCGAGTGTCTTCGTTCGAAGATCTCACCCTTAGCCCCGAGGGACTTCGAGTGCTTGCTCGGGCAAGGTATTTTCTTCGATGTTTCAGCAGTAGTTTCATCAACATTCCAGCAGCAGTTTTAGCAGCATTTTGGAGGACTGCGTAGCACTTGGAGAGGGACACAGTGCTTTTTGGTTGTAGTGCAAGATTGGGGTCTTGCAGGTGGATTTATGCTAGGTGATTGAGCAGGGGTCCAGCTCTTGTCTCATTGGAGGATTTTGGCAGGGTTTCAGGAAGTGTTTCAGGCAGATTTTAGAGGGGTTTCTTCAGTGGCAGCGCAGGGCATTGAGGAACTGCGCAGAACCCCAAGGGGGTGTTTTTCGGGGGTCGACCATTCCAGGAAAGTTTTCTGGGTTTTTCTGAGTTTCTTGAGTAGAGCTCGAATCCAGAGTTTTAGCTTTTTCCAAGGAGGGGAGCAGCCCCAAATCATCATTTGTTTCGTAGCAGCAACAACAGCACAGCGGCAGCATCCACGCAGAGAGGCCATTCTTGTCATTCTGAGAGTATTTCTTGACTTGCCTTGTGGAAGTCGAGGTGCCATCTGTCTAATCACCTCTTGTACTCATTTTATTGCTCAGTAAATAAAATGGCTTAGCATTTTCTCGCTGCATTTCTTGTCTATCTGCTTATATCTCCGGTTTACATTATTATATGTTGTTCCACTGTTATTTTATCATTTCTGGGTTATTATATCATTTGCACATATTTGGTTGGAGTTTTTGCTGGGGTTTGAGGAATATTCTGGGTTAGGAATATTACAGTGGTATCAGAGCATATAGATCTGGCTCAGCCTGTGGACCTAACAATCTATGACACCAGGGGAAAAACCCTACATTTGTTACAGAGGTAGGAGGTACAGAGACACTAGACGTAGGTTGGAGAATACCTACGGGGAGAAACACTGTGTTCCTGTGGTGGACACAGAACAGATGGTCGATGAGGGCGGGAAGAGATTTGTGGATATGCTCCTCAAATCAGTGCAGGATCTGTCGAGGCAGATTGAGGTGATGGGGCAGAGATTCACGGCAGTAGAGGCCAGACAGCGTGAGAGCCCACGAGTGTTTCAGATTGGTGAGGGATCAGGGGCATCCCATCACTTGCCAAAACAGCGTGATACTGTGCAGCAGGTGGCCTCACATGCCCCTACACACTCTACCATGCCCACTTTCTTAGAAGCAGACACGGGGGTCGTAGCCCAACAGGAGGCAGAGCCCGAACATATGGGCAATTATTTTGCAGAGTACTAGGCCTATGGGCAGGAGTTCAGGGAAGCCCTCTCATTCAGAGATTTTGTTCAACTCCAGCGGGATAGCAGACCCTGCGACCATCACAGAGGGTACCAGTGTTACCATGATGGCGACACCCACCGTGCAGCTAGTAGATTCCACTTGCCTACGTTTGATGGCTCATCAAACAGTTCGTCGAAGTCTTGGGTGGAGAAGCTGGACATTTATTTCTAGCTTAACCAGATGTCGGAGGCAGAGGCCATCAAGGTGGCAACATTGCATTTGGATGGCGAGGCCCAGGATTGGTGGTTTCATGGGATGGTTACACTAGGGCACTCCACAGTGACGACATATGCCAAGTTTACCAGGAGACTGGTGGAACGATTTGATCAGAGGGATCCAGAGTAGCATTTCGTTGAGCTGACGAGGCTCAAACAGATAGGGAGCCTAGAGACCTACATTGCAGATTTCTTGAGGGACTTCATGATGGTGCCAGACCTATCCACGGCATGGAGGGTCTATAGGTATGTTGAGGGGTTAGCAGAGCCACTTCGGGGTTTAGTCCGGTCCACTAAACCAGCCACAGTCCAGGACGCTATCAGCAGGACCCGAGACTTATAGGATGTCTTACCCAGGACCCAGACACCTTACCCCCAAAGACAACCTTTTCAATATAAGGGGAAGGATGTGAGGATTCCACCTCCAAAGGGGAATCCAAGACGAGTGCAGATCGAGGACAATGTCAAGAGGGAGCTGAAGAAGAAGCGGTTGTGCTTCACATGTCAGGAGCCGTGGGCACCAGGGCATAGATGTGCTGCTGGTAAAGCACATTTTATTGAGGTCTTCTCTGAAAGCAGTGGAGAAGAGAATGACAAGGATGAGGTGGAGGCAGGAGATAGCCATGCCACACAGGGACCTTTGCCACCTCCACCGCCAGCAGCAGGTGGTGCATCTTTTGCCCCTACCAAAGTGGCCCTTGCAGCATTACGAGGAGTCCCCAAGTATCTGACGCTACGGGTACGAGGGACAGTACGTGGTTAGCGGGTATCAGTTTTGGTTGACAATGGGGCAACCCACAACTTCATCGATGCACAGATGGTTGAGCGGAGAGGTATTCAGACAGAGAGCTTCGATGGGTTTTCAGTCTTAGTCCCAAGAGATCAGACCTTGACGTGTGCTCGATATGTTCCAGAGCTTTCAGTGGCGATGGGCACCTACACATTGACTGACCACTTTTTCGTGGTTGATATCCCGGACACGAACATGATACTGGGTGTTCAGTGGCTTATCACTCTAGGGAAGGTCACGACGGATTGGAAGACCCTAGAGATGGAGTGGGATGATGAGAAGACAGGGAGGCATGAGAAGATATGGGGGCAACACACATATCTGTCTCAGACTGTGTTGGCTCATCGAATGGAGGCAGTCTTCCGGAAAGGAGACATAGAGTAGGCAGTGGAGCTGCGGGCATCAGAGGCAGGGACTACAGGGCAGACGGTACATCCAGAGATCTAGTCCATCCTTGATCGATATGCCATAGTGTTTGGAGAGATTCCACTGGGACAGCCACCGGATCGGGGGTTTGAGCACACTATCGAGCTTGAACAAGGCATCCAGGCAGTGATCACCACCCCCTATAGGCACCCCAAGGCCTATCGGGACGAGATTGAGCAGGTTATCCAGGAGTTGTTGGCTCTTGGGCACATTCGATCGAGCACGAGTCCTTTTGCTTCTTTTGTGGTGTTGGTGAAGAAGAAGGACGGTACATTGAGGATGTGCATTGACTACAGGGCCCTAAACAAGAAGACCCTAAAGAATAGGTACCCCATACCCAGGATCGATGAGTTGATGGACAAGTTGAGGGGAGCACGATTCTTTCAAAGATTGATTTGAGATCTAGGTACCATCAGATTCACATGAGGGAGTAGGACATTCCCAAGATCGCCTTTAGATGTCACTATGGGCACTTTGAGTTCTTGGTGATGCCTTTTGGGCTAACCAACGCCCCTGCTACATTTCAGTCCTGCATGAATCACATCTTCTGTAGTCATCTAAGGAAGTTTGTGATGGTATTCTTTGATGACATTCTCATTTACAGCAGGACTTGGGAGGAGCATCTCCAGCACATTGAGACGGTATTGCATATCTTATAGGAGCAACAGTTCTATGCCAAACTCTCCAAGTGTGAGTTTGGGTTGACGGAGATGTTGTATTTGAGACACATCATAGGAGTGGACGGAGTGAGAGTCCACGGGGAGAAGATCAGGGCCATCAGGGAATGGCCGGAGCCGAGAAATGTGACGGAACTTCGAGGATTCATTGGCATTTGTACTTACTACCGGAAGTTCGTCAAAGGTTTCTCACAGCTTGCTGCACCCCTGACAAATTTGACGAGGAAGGGGGCATTTAGTTGGTCGGATACAACGCAGAGAGCCTTTGACAGGCTCAAGGAGGTTATGAGCAGCTGCCCAGTGCTTGCGTTGCTAGATTTTACGCAGCCCTTTGTTTTGGGGTGTGATGCGTCGAGAGAGGGGATCGACGTAGTGTTGATGCAGGGAGGTCACCCTATAGACTTTGAGAGCCGAAAGCTCCTTCCGCACGAGAGGTTGTATTCTATATACGACAAGGAGATGCTGGCCATCAAGCATGCATTGGCTAAATACCGACAGTATTTGGTGGGTAACAGGTTCAGGGTGAGGACTGATCATAATAGCGTCAAGTTCTTTTTGGAGCAGAAGCAGCTACAAGAGAGGCAACAAAAGTGGATTAGCAAGATCGAAGCATACAACGTTGACATCTAGTATGTCAAGGGTAAGAAAAACGTGGTAGCAGATGCCCTTTCATGTAGACCAGTCACGTTGTCTCTTATGAGCTTGGATACCAATTGGAGGGCTCAACACTTAGTAGAGTACTCCAAGGACAGGGTTGTATGTGAGGTTTTGGATGGGCAGGTGGCAGATGACAGGTACAGGGTGGTCGATGAGATCATCTATTACAGAGACCGAATCTTCTTGACTGAGGGGTCTCAGCTCAAGAAGAAAATACACCAAGCATCACATGATTCACCATTGGCAGGCATCAGGGTTTTACCAAAACCTACAAGGCCATTAGGGAGAGGTTCTCATGGAAGGGCCTCAAAGAGGACATACTCCAGCATATCCGGGAATGGAATGTTTGCCAGAGGAACAAGGGAGAGATGAGCCATTCCGCAGGATTATTGCAGCCTCTTCCCATTCCGGAGGGGAAATGGGAGAGTATTTCAATGGATTTCATCACAGGGTTGCCCATGGTATAGGACAAGGATTGTATCTTTGTTGTTGTTGATCGATTGACAAAAGTACGCACATTTTTTTGCCATATCCGCACACTATACAGCAGCACAGGTGGCCGAGTTGTTCTTCAGAGAGATCTTCAAGCTACATGGTCTTCCTAAGACCATCGTCAGTGACAGGAACAGTCGTTTCATGGGTGGGTTTTGGCAGGAGCTTTTCCGGTTGGTGGGGACGAAGTTCACACCGAGGACCAGTTATCACCCACAGACGGACGGGCAGACAAAGATAGTTAACAAGTGGTTGGAGGGCTACTTGCGTAACTATGTCAGTGGGCAACAACGAGCATGGCTGAAATGGCTACATCTGGGGGAGTACTGCTACAACACTACACATCACATGTCCATTGGTATGTCACCATTCTATGCCTTATATGGGTATCATCCTTTATCTTTTGCTGACGTGATGTTTGGTGATAGCAAGGCTCCTAGAGCCAAGATTTGGATCCAAGAGAGTCAGGATATCCTCCGAGCTCTCAAGGATAACATGGCTACAGTGCAGAACCAGCAGAAGTTGTATGTCGACAGGGGTCAGGTGGAGAGACAGTTTGAGGTAGGGGACATGGTCTACCTACAATTACAGCCATACCAACAGTTGTCACTGAAGCAGAAGGGGCCTGAGAAGCTCAAGCCCCGCTTTTATGGGCCATACAAGGTGATACGCAGGATTGGACAGGTTGCATATGAGTTGGAGTTGCCCCAAGGCAGCAAGATTCATAACGTTTTTCATGTATCATGCTTGAAGAAGGCATTGGGGCAGCAAGTGATATTGGCAGATGAGCTACCACCCATGGATGATGAGGGGCATTTGGTGTTGCAGCCAGAGACTATTATTGATACCAGGGAGAGGCAGCTGCGGAGCAAGACGGTCCGGGAATTCTTGGTGAGGTGGAATAATTTGCCGGATGAGGATGCCACTTGGGAGAGTGAGAAGATCTTGCAGCATCCATCACTTTAGTTGCTTGAAGACAAGCAACATTTTGCTGGGGGAGACTGTAATATTGTTAATTAGTCATGGCTAATTGGAATATTCGATTTTGTCCGACTTTTGCCTTCTATAGTTACTTGTAAATAAAAAAGTGAGAACGGGGGACATAATTCACTTTTAGAATAAAAAGTCACTTCCTAGTAGCACAACGTTGTGACTTAAGGGGGAACCAAGGGGGGCAAAGGGGGACATAGAAATGGGGCCCACGCAGACACATGGAGGGACTGCGCAGGAGGGAAGGAACACATGGCAAGAAGGGGATCACGCAGGAGAAGGTGAGCCTAGGGATTGTGAGAGGCAGAGGCTATAAGATAGAGAGGAACCCCCTCATTTTGGATCATTCAATTATGTGCATTTTGAGCTGGTCGTTTCGACTTCTGAGCACGCTGGCTGTTTAGCTAGTCTGCAGCACTGTTTAGTGCATCGAGTGTCTCTGTTTGGAGATCTCACCCTTAGCCTCGGGGGACTTCGAGTGCCTGCTCAGGCAAGGTATTTCCTTCAGTGTTTTAGCAGTAGTTTCATCAGCATTCCAGTAGCAGTTTTAGCAGCATTTTAGAGGACTGCGCAACACTTGGAGAGGGAAGCAGTTCTTTTTGGTTGTAGTGCAGGATTGGGGTCTTGCAGGTGGATTTATGCTAGCTGATTGAGCAGGGGTCCAGCTCTTGTCTCATTGGAGGATTTTGGCAGGGTTTCAGGGAGTGTTTCAGGCAGAGTTTAGAGGGGTTTCTTCAGTGGCATCGCAGGGCATTGAGGAACTGCGCAGAACCCCAAGGGGGTGTTTTTCGGGGGTCGACCATTCCAGGAAAGCTTTCTGGGTTTTTCTGAGTTCCTTGAGTAGAGCTTGAATCCAGAGTTTTAGCTTTTTTCGAGGAGGGGAGCAGCCCCAAATCATCATTTGTTTCATAGCAGCAACAACAGCACAGAGGCAGCATCCACGCAGAGAGGCCATTCTTGTCATTCTGAGAGTATTTCTTGACTTGCCTTGTGGAAGTCGAGGTGCCATCTGTCTGATCACCTCTTGTACTCATTTTATTGCTCAGTAAATAAAATGGCTTAGCATTTTCTCGCTGCATTTCTTGTGTATCTGCTTATATCTCCGGTTTACATTATTATATGCTATTCCACTGTTATTTTATCACTTCTGGGTTATTATATCATTTGCACATATTTGGTTGGAGTTTTTGCTAGGGTTTGAGGAATATTCTGGGTTAGGAATATTACAAATTAATTGAGAAAAGTGAGAATGCTCTGGAAACTCACACACATTAAGTTTGAGATGATCTTAGTCGTTGATGGAGATCTAATCATAGTCGTTGGTTCACCAACAAGAGATTATAAGAGTAGGATGCTAGGATGGAGATAGACACACCAATAGTGGAGTTCCTTGGCAGATCAAGCAACCCAGTTGTAGAGATTGAGCAAGGGAGAGAAGTTCAAGCCAGAAGGAAGGCAGGAGTGAGATTGAGGGAGCAACAATAGAGTATTCCAGCGAAGATTCTCAATAGCAGAGCAATAGAAATGGGAGGCCGAAATATTTATGTAGGAAGGCCGAATAGCCAATGCAAGCAACCAGAAACCCAGTACGAGTTGCTAGAAGAGAGTTTGTGATATTGCCGAAGGTCAGATCAAGCTCCAGAAGGCCAAGCAAATTTCTTCCAATCGCAGAGGGATGTAGGACAACTCACTTGCAACCAAGCTAGCAGACCGTACAATTTTCCCAAGCCAGGCAATGCAAATTCCTGGAGGCCAAGTTTCTTTGTGGGGTTTGAGCAGGTCAAAGTGAGGTCAAGATAATTTGCTGAAGGGATGAAAATTTTCTCCAAATTATTTTAGCAGAGATTTTGTTGGAGGATTGCTAGTTTGGCATCCAGATTGTACTCGAAATTTTCGTTGTTGCAAATTAATAATAAAACCCTCATTTGCTGCACTAGTTTTCCTACATTGGGTTTTTATGGGGACGTTTTTTCCAAAAATAACTCTCATGTTTATTGTGTGTGCGCATATATTTTCTCAGCTTCTAGTTTATTTTTCGCAACATTTTTATTTTGAAGAAATTGTAGTGTGATTTATTCATTATTTTGCCATAACAAAATAAACTGCATAATTAATCAATTAGAAGAATAAATTCTGGTTGTCGCATTTCAATGAATTTTCATATGGTATCAATTCAGTTTCGAACAGATTAGGAGCTTAGTAGTGAAGAGAGAAATTTCGCAGTTTAGAGGGAGTCTGAGCAAATTTCTTCCAGGTTTGCACAAAGGTCCAACCAGGCAATGCAGATTGTTGGGCAGAAGGGTTTGATTTCCAGTTGTAGGTGCAGGAAAATTTCGAACAGTTCAAGAGTAGTTCCAACAGGCGGTGGTATTGTCGGGAAGCATATTAAGTGAATAGATAATAGATTTCATTGAGCAAATCTGAGCGCAGGTGATTTCGCAACAATTTTTGGAGTAGCAGATCAGTGTCGGGTGGAAGAGAAACAATGCACGAAATTATACTCAAGATGTCTTCAATGAATTCTTCAGAAATCTCTAATGTGGCCACACACAGATTTTATATTAAGGAAGCTACAAATTTTTATTCTAGATTGGAGGACGAGTTTGCTCAGATAGCTTGCTTATCTAGCTCAGCTTCACAGGGAGTATGGTATATAAACAGTGGAGCGTCAACTCACATGATAGGAGTTAGAGAGTACTTCTCCAACTACAGTGAGGAGGAGATGGACTTCCAATGGGAAACAAGACTAAATGTACTTCAGTTGGGAGAGGTACCATTGACATTCAGGAGGGTTCAGGGGCAAGCACCAGTGTTATAGATGTATTACATGTGCGTGGACTTGAAATGAACCTAATTTCAGTATCTCAGTTATAGACGTCCACTTTGTAGGGAAGAAGGTGTCCATCAAACACGAGAACTGGAAGAAGGTGAAACAAATTGGGGTACAAAGCAAAAGATTGTATAAGTTGCAGTTTGACTCTCCAATGGCACTAGTGAGCAATTGCAATAATAGTGGGAGAGACCCGAAATAGTTATGGCATGGGAGGATGGGACATTTACATCATGGAGCACATAGAATGCTAAGGGAGACAGTAACAAGTGTTTCAGAATTAGGCACGAAACATAATGATGTGTGCAAAGGGCGTGTGCTTGGGAAATATGCTAAGGCAACATTCCCAAGGAGTGAAAACAAATCAGATGGTGTGTTATTGCTTATACACTTGGACATTTGTGGCCCTATGTCCACCAAATCTCTTGGAGGGTACGAATATTTCGTTACCTTCATTAATAATCATTCCAGGAAAACTTGGACCTATTTCTTGAAGACCAAGGATGAGGTCTTCGGCCGCTTCAAAGAGTTTAAAGCTCTAGTGGAGAATGCAACAGGGAAGAACATCAAGGTGCTTCACTCAGATAATGGAGGTGAGTGCACAGATAGTGACTTCACGAGTTTCTGTGCGAAGGAAGGCATCAGGAGGGAGTGGACTACTCCATACAATCCACAACTGAATGGGGTAGCGGAGTAGAAGAACAGATCTATAGTTGGGGCTGCAAAGGCAATGTTATATGACCAATATTTGCCCAAGATCTTGTGGGCAGAGGCATGTAACACGACAATGTATATTAAGAATAGGGTTCCTCACAGGGCATTGGGGAAGATAACATTAGAAGAAGTCTTCTTAGGGAAGAAGCCAAGAGTCAATCACTTCAGGATCTTTGGCATCATAGCTTATTGCCATGTACCAAATGAGAAGTGTACCAAATTGGATTAGACTGCAGAGAGGGTATTTCATTAGGTATAGCGAAACCTCTAAGGCATACAAGATCTATGTTCCTAGCAGTAGGAAGATTATTGTAAGACGGAACATGAATTTTTTAGAGGACAGAGCCTTCAAGAAGTCTCGTGAGTTGCCAGCAGGTGATCAGAATGGGCCAGTAGAAGCTCCATTAGTCCAGAAGAAGGGGCAATCACAAGGGCAGTCGCAGGGACAATCACAGGGATCTGGTACTATTAACACATCCTCAGGTGCAGGAGATCCAGTGAGTTCACAACAAACGGAGCAGTAGAGGCAAGATGAGGAGCTGGTTGATCCTCCCACCACTAGTTATCAAACCAACAGAGAAGTTTGTCAGCCAGTGAGGGATGTTGAGGAGTTCATGGGAGCTCCTAGGACAAACAAGAGAGAACGTAGACAGCCAAACAGGTACCAAACATTGGTGGAACAGGTTGTAGAACCTTACAACTATCAGGAGGCCGCACAACATCAAGTGTGGATAGATGCCATGGTGGAAGAGTATAGCTCCATCATGACAAACAATGTTTGGGAGGTGGTGACGAGACCTAAGGATAGGTTAATTGTGGGCTCTCAATGGATCTATAAGATCAAGTACATTGTAGATGGCAATGTGGAGAAGTATAAGGCTAGGTTCTTGGGAAAGGGGAATGCACAAAAGGAAGGGATAGACTGAGGAGACCTTCGCCCTAGTTGCCAGATATACTTCTATCTGGTCGGTTATATCTCTAGAAGCGTAGAAGGATGGCAGATTCACCAGATGGGCATTAAGACAACTTTCTTGAACAAGGTGGTAGAGGAGGTATATATAGAACAACCAGAGGGGTTCGAGACACATGAGAGGGGCATGCATGTCTGCAGAGTGAAGAAAGCTTTATATGGGCTCAAACAGGCTCCCAGGGTATGGTATGGCCAAATTGACAGCTACTTGCAGCAGATGGGATTTGTCAAGAGTGATGCAGATCCTAACCTTTATTATCTGATGGTAGAGGATGAGCCACTCATCCTAGTGTTGTGTGTAAATGACCTCTTCTTGACAGGGTCATCAGGGCTCATAGAGGACTGCAAGAGGAACTTGGCAGTAAAATTTGACATGAAGGATTTGGGGTTGATGCATTATTTTCTAGGCTTGGAAGTATGGCAGAAGGATGGGGAGATCTTCCTTGGTCAAGGGAGATATGCTACAGAGATTCTGAAGAGATTCACGATGCAGGACTATAGACCTATGTCTACACCTATGCTTATAAACTGGAGAACGATCGATGCATCAGAGGATGAGGATGTTGACCCCACCTTGTATAGACATCTTATTGGTTCCCTCATGTATCTAGTCAACACTAGGCTAGATATCTGCTTTGCGATCAACACTCTCAGTCAGTTTATGGTGGGACAAAAGAGAGTGCATTAGATAATAACGAGGCAGATTTTGCGGTATTTGTGTGACATTTGTCGAGGATGGATTGAGGTATACTCAAGGTGACGGTGTCAGACTATGTGGATTCACAGATGCAGATTGGGCAAACAGTTCAGTGGACAGAAAGAGCACATCAGGTTGTTGCTTCATCATTGGATCAGGGGTGGTTTCTTGGTGCAGTAGGAAGCAAAAGTTAGTAGCACTGAGTTTTGCAGAAGCATAGTATATGGCAGCAAGAACAACCACCTGCGAAGCCATATGGATTTGGAAGTTGTTGCTAAGCATGTTCGATCAAAGAATGGAGGCGATTGATATCTACTGCGATAATCAAAGTTGCATCAAGCTCTCTGAAAATCCATTGTTTCATGACAGGTCGAAACACATAGATATCATTTATCAATTCATTAGGATTGTGTTCATCGTGAAGCAGTCCAGCTACATGTTTCCGCAGAAGAGAAGGTTGCAGATATACTCACGAAAGATTTAGGGAGAGCTAAGTTCATCTGTTTCAGAGAAGAAATGGGTATAGTGGAGAAATCTTTTCAGTAGCTGGAGGATTTTGTTCTCAATTGCAATAGTTGCAGTAGCAATAGCATGAGATGAGTTGCAACGTAGAGCAGAGTTGGAAGCAGTGTAGTGCAATGTCAGTAGCAACACTAATACACGATGGTTCAACTACAGAGTGGCAAATGAATCAGAGTATGTGCAGTAGTTGGTGTGCAGTGGTAGGTTGTCACATATGTTAGACATCAACAGCATGTGGGAGGATGTTATGAGACAGTAGAACACCTTCCTCGCTAAGAGGGAGTGTTAGTTTTTGTAGCATCAAACAAGTGTTCTAGTCTCGATTTTGGTCTAAGAAACACAATATCTCCAAAATCTAGAAAAATTTTCACGAGGAAACACCTAGAGACCACTCAATTAAGTTAATTGATCAATAATTAAATATTCCCTAAGTTTAACTTGGGAAGAGTGATTAATTAACAACAATTAATTGACAAAAGTAAGAATGCTCTAAAAATCCACACAGGTTGAGTCTGAGATGATCTTCACTGTTGATGGAGATCTAATCATGGCCGTTGGTTCACCAATGAGAGATTATAAGAGCATGACGCTGGGATGGAGATAGACACACCAATAGTGCGAGTTCCTTGGCAGATCAAGCTACCTAGTTGCAGAGATCAAGCAAGGGAGAGAAGTTCAAGCCAGAAGGAAGGCAGGAGTGAGATTGAGGGAGCAACAACAAAGTATTCCAACGAAGATTCTCAGCAGCAAAGCAGTAGAAATGGGAAGCCAAAATATTTCTACAGGAAGGTTGAATAGCCAATGAGAGTAGCCAGAAACCCAGTACGAGTTGCCAGATGAGAGTTTGCAATGTTGTCGGAGGTCAGATCGAGCTCCAAAAGGCCAAGCAAATTTCTTCTAGTAGCAGAGGGAGGCAGGACGACTCACTTGGAGCCAAGCTAGTAGGCTGTATGATTTTCCCAGGCCAAGCAATGCAAATTTCTCTAGGTTGAGTTTCTTAGTGGGGTTTGAGCAAGTCAGAGGGAGGCTGAGATAATTTGCTGAAGGGAGGAAATTTTTATCCAATTTATTTTAGCAGAGATTTTGCTGGAGAATTGCCAATTTGGCATTCAGATTGTACTCTGAATTTTTGTTGTTGCGTATTAATAATAAAACCCTCATCTACTGCACCGGTTTTCCCACATTTAGTTTTTCTAGGGACATTTGCCCATAAATAATGGTGTCATTTTTATTGTGTGCATATATTTTCTCAGTTTACAGTTTATTTTCCGCAATGCTTTTATTGTGAAGAAATTCTAGTTCATTATTTTGTCGTAACAAAATAAACAACATAATTAATCAGTTAGAAGAATAAATTCAAGTTGTTGCATTTCAAAGAATTTTCACACATCAATAATTGAGGGGAAGGCCTTCACCTTAGAATAGTCATATTATTAAAATTAACCAAGTTCTTGCATCAAACATAGGTAGATCTTGCATTCATTCATCTTGCATTTTCAATTGATTATTGTAAATTGGATTGTGAGCTCATATCATACTTGCAAATCTTACATTGTTGTACTCGTCATTTTCAAGTCTATTATCTCTTGAATATCATCTTTACTTGAAGTACAAGTCTTATTTATATTGCAGGCTTCTCCCTTATTGTTCATATATCCAATTGTTTTAATCTCCTAACCCCTTGTACTAACCTTGTCTTGTGGTATTGCTCATCTTATAAGTTGAGATATCGTTTATTATTGTGCAAGTACTTTAATTCATATTTTGAGGATTGTTATTAAGGCACTTCTCTATCACTCTTTATCATTTTAAGTATTTCATTGATCTTATTGAATCTATCTTTAGCACTTACATTGCTCGTTAATAATCATACTTGCCAATTAACTTTAAATCAAGTTGTCTAGAGAAGTAATTGCCTTGCCCTTAGTCCCTTAGAATTTGTTGTTCCAACAAGTTTACCTTTTCCATTTATCTTTAGGGACTACCCCATAGCTTGTCTAGGAGAGCTTAAACGAAGTGAGTAGGGAAAAGATGACAGCTCCTGCTCTAAGTGTTGCGCCTTAGGTGTACACTTTGGGAGACAGCACCGCCCAAACTGGAGCAGGGAATCGATGGGTGGGAACACATCATTATTGTGCCAAAGCCTACAATCAATGGATGGGGCCAACCCCCAAGGATAAAGACAACCAGCTGCCCATTGTAGGAATGATTTCCCTAGTTGGCCTAGGATTACATTTTTAACACTTATTCGTTAGTTGTACTCCACTATTAATCCTATTGACCTCTACCAGTCAACTACCCATGCAGTACACCCCCTATTTTTTGCAAAAAAGGGGCAGCACCTGATCAGCGTGTCCGTGCCATCCTGCAATCATCAACAGCTTGATCAATCTAATTGTAAACCCAGTCTGCATGTATTAATTGTAAATAATCCTAGCAGATATGAGTCGTGTCAGTAAATTGCCTAGGTGGACCTAACTTTCTTATGATAATCTATGTCCCGGAAGGTTTTTCGTCTCACCGATCTACGGATCGGTAGAGTTTTCCTTCAAACCTGACCCCAAAGCCGGGATAGATTTTGTCATTGGAATTTTAGGAGAATCCTAGTGTGTTGATCTGCTAGATTATAGTTGTGTCGCAGAGCTGGGTGATTTGTGAGGGTCTATGTTAAAAGGGTTTTTCTCCCTTAAGATGTAAATGGTTAAAGTCATGATGTAATGTGTCCTGAGGGTCGAAAAATGTTTTAAATCCCCTCATGAGTCCTAAGTCCTAGGTCCTAGGTGATGTTTCCAAAGGCTTAGTTCGATGATCCATTTTAAAACGAATTAAGAAATTAAAAAATGAATAA